>JAANYP010001562.1:26083-39768 GCA_020465985.1 Centrapalus pauciflorus | reverse complement strand
AACAACCACCAATTACAATACACCCAGGATTAATCATCAACATGCAATAACATAATGATCTGATAACCTAAATTAAGTGTGGAAGCATTAAAACATAAATAAGATGGTGCAACCAGTGTTAAACACCCTACGGTGCTATCAGGTACCAAGTCTAGGTCTACACACCCATACATTTATTACAATCATCCAGAATATATTACAACATTTGTCCCACAACATAATTACCGATTAAATAGCAGATATCTTCCAAATCTTCCAAATCGACCTAACTAGAAGGTCCAGCCGTAGATTTCCCCTTTCCTGTAAAAATACAACAACTAAAACGTAAGCGAATGCTTAGTGAATACAAAGATTGCGCATATTATAAATATTTATAAAGCCCAAGAGTAACCCCGACGACAAACGTCGTATACTCTCTTCGTACACCAAGTACGGACCAGAGCCGCAGCCCCTTCGAGCCCAAAGCTCGGCATTTACACATACCATCTGAGACAACGAACGATCGGGGATGACATACTGCCTACCGGACCTGGAGGGATCAGCTCCAGCGTCATATAGCACAGTAACATCAGAGTTAACGATGCGACCCACCGGTCCATCACTAGATGCACAACAATCGAACGGACATGCAACAAGTAAGAATGTGCATCTAAATCTACGCAAGTTAGTAGAAATCCAACCAAACAAGTGAAACAACAGGTCTCAGCAGGCAAAGCTTAACATAAATCAGATATAATCATGCGAAATCTACTGTACTCACAGTGGGTGCGTATTATCTTTAAACCGATATTATTTCTCTTCGGGCTTTCAACCGGATTCCACCAAGTACCCCACTGTGGGTTAAACAACACCACAAGGGACCTGTTATTATCATTTACAACAATTCCTGGTATCATTAACCATTTAATTCCATAATAATCAAGTTTCGTAAATTTGACGATATTTTCCCCCATTTCGGGTTTATATCCAAATTCGAACTATAACTAAGTTTGTACCCATTTCATGTTCATACATTGTTCTTTATATAACACATGACATTTTATGTGTTGTTTATGAGTTTCATTCAAAATACACAAGCCTAGAAAGTAGTATTCTCAATTTTAGGCATTAAACTCGAATTTAATGGGTCAGATTCGAAATCAAGCATCAGATTCGAACCTTGTACATCAGATTCGAAACTCCTCCTGTCAGATTCGAATACTCCTTCGAATCTAACATCAGATTCGAACACCACCCTTAGAATCTGATGGTACACATTCGAATCTAATACCAATCTCGAGTTTGTTCTTATATTTCGACTCTGTTCTTGACATATTCGAGTCTGTTCATCATTTCAACTTAAATCCTTCATTTCTAAGGCCTAAAATCAGTGTTATATCATGTATGATGCATATATTCAATTCTACTATGCATATAGTATCATAATCCAGCAACATTTCAAGCAAAACAAACTTAAATTTGCATAAAATGATAGATTCGAATTCTTAGTTACTTTAAAACCGAAACCATAACTTAAAAAGGATCGATTCTTACCTCAATTCGTATGAAATCTGAAATCCGTTTGTAGATTGTTGTTGTACTCCTCGATATCTTTCCGATGACGTATAATTCTCGAAAATCCGACGGTCGGTTTGTGATTTATCTTAGAGAGATGTAGAGAGAGAATTCTAGAGAGAGAGTCTAGAGAGAGAGAGAGATGGTGAAAATGAAGCCCTTTTGCTCTTTTATTCCAATTTTCACCATTTTGCACATTTCTCCCCTCGACTTAACCGGTTCCATAAAATACTGATTTAATCTTAGATTTATCATAATTAACTTTTAAATTCATAATAATCCATAAAATTGTTTCTGAGTTCAATTTTCTTAAAAATAACAACAAACTTTGCTAAATATCCAAATACATAATAATCATCCAAATTCAACTTTAAATATAAATTTTCCACTTAATTAGTCAAAATACATCAAATTGAATCCGTGGATGTTACAACATGGGCTCCACCACGCTCAACTTCGTCCTCGAAGTTACTCGGACTCAAACAGTTTCGGATATTTTCTTAACATCTCTGACTTAGTTTCCCATGTATGATTTGCTCCTTTATGATGCTTCCAACGTACAAGCACCATTTCTATCTCCTTACTTCTCAATTTCTTCATCTTAGTGTCTAACACACACTCCGGCTCTTCAACATATCGGAGCCTTTCATCAACCTGCAGTTCAGTATGGTCGGCCCAATCCTCGTTTCCAGTGTTAAACGATTTTCGAAGATTCCCAACGTGGAATACTGGATGTACGCCCGACATCCCTTCAGGCAATTCTAATCGATATGACTGATTTCCAACTTTTTCGATTATCTTAAATGGTCCGACAAATCTCGGAGCCAACTTTCCCCTTTTTACAAAACGAGTAACACCCCTCATGGGTGATACTTTCAAGTAGACCCAGTCATTCACTTCAAAATTGATCGGCTTGTGCCTCCGATCATAGTAACTTTTCTGACGATCCTGGGCCGCTTTCATGTTCTGCCTAATCAACTGTATCTTCTCGTTTGTTTCCTGAAGCAAGGCCGGCCCAGCGATTGGTGTTTCACCCGTTTCTCTCCAACATGTAGGAGTCCTACATTTTCTTCCATACAAAGCCTCGAACGGAGCTTTCTTGATCGTAGCGTGGTAACTATTGTTATACGAAAACTCTATGAGTGGCAGATGATCGTCCCAGTTGCCACCGAGATCTAACACACACGATCTCATCATATCTTCAAGCGTTAAGATGGTCCGCTCACTCTGACCATCAGTTTGCGGGCGGTAAGTTGTACTCATTGCTATCCTTGTCCCTAACCCTTCTTGCAAAGCCGACCAAAAATTTGAAGTAAACCGGCTGTCCCGGTCTGATACTATGGACTTAGGCACTCCATGCCTAGAAACTATCTCGTTCATGTAAATTTGAGCCAATCTTTCAAGTGAGTAACTTTCTCTAATTGGTATAAAATGAGCCGACTTAGTTAATCTATCGACTATCACCCAAACTGCATCATGTTGGCGCCTAGTCTTCTGCAGTTTTGTAACAAAATCCATGGTAATGTGCTCCCACTTCCATTCCGGAATGGGAAGCGGTTGCAGACTGCCATACGGTTGCTGATGCTCGGCCTTTACCAACCGGCAAGTCCTACATCGTTCAACATACTGGCCGATATCCTTCTTCAATCCCGGCCACCAAAAGTCTGCCTTTAAGTCGTTGTACATCTTTGTGCTCCCGGGATGTACAGAAAACTTAGATTGATGCGCCTCCTCAACGATCACATTTCTCATACCACCATACTTCGGCACCCAAATCCTTCCGTATACACCTTTTAATCCAGACTCGCTAGTTTCCATATTCTTAATCTGTACTCTAATATCCTCAACACTAACATTCTCGTCTTTCAAGGCTTCCTCCTGAGCGGCCTTGACATCATCTATAATAGTAGACGTTAACATGGTAGATGTCATCATATAGCAGCAATCCTTAGCATACGCTTTCCGACTCAAGGCATCGGCTACTACATTAGCCTTTCCGGGGTGATAAAGAATTTCACAATCGTAATCCTTTATTAACTCCATTGATCGTCTCTGCCTCATATTGAGTTCCTTCTGGCTAAAAATATATTTCAAACTCTTATGGTCCGTGTAGAGTTGACACTTAGTACCGTATAGGTAGTGCCTCCATAACTTCAATGCAAACGTTACCGCGGTCAACTCCAGATCATGAGTCGAATAATTCTTCTCATGCTGCTTCAACTGTCTTGAAGCATACGCTATAACCTTTCCACGCTGCATCAATACAGCACCTAATCCCAACCTTGAAGCATCGGTATACACCACGAAGTCATCATTACCTTCCGGTAAAGCAAGTATCGGTGCTTCACTCAAAGTCTTCTTTAAAACGTCAAACGCCTCTTGCTGCACAGTCTCCCAAACAAAAGGTGCATTCTTCTTTGTTAAAGCAGTCAAAGGAACTGCAACCTTAGAAAAATCTTTGATAAATCTCCGATAGTATCCTGCCAACCCCAGAAAACTTCTAACCTCAGTAGCTGAACATGGCGGCTCCCAGTTCTTTATTGCTTCAACCTTAGCCGGATCTACCGAAATCCCGGCTCCAGAAATTACATGCCCTAAAAACTGTATCTGTTGCAGCCAAAACTCACATTTTGAGAACTTGGCGTACAACTTTTCTTTTCTTAACAACTCCAACAGTTCTCTCAGATGTTCAGCATGTTCTGCTTCAGACTTAGAATATACGAGTATATCATCAATAAACACTATCACCGACTTATCCAACATCGGTCTACAAACCCTATTCATCAAGTCCATAAAGACAGCCGGGGCATTGGTTAACCCGAAAGGCATAACCAAGAACTCGTAATGCCCATAACGTGTCCTAAATGCTGTCTTAGGCACATCCTCTTCTCGAACTTTCAGTTGATGGTACCCCGATCTAAGATCAATCTTAGAAAATACACTAGCCCCATGTAACTGATCAAACAAGTCGTCTATCCTCGGCAGAGGATACTTGTTCTTAATCGTCAATTTATTCAGCTCCCGGTAATCTATGCACATCCTCATCGTGCCATCTTTCTTCTTTACAAACAGTACCGGAGCTCCCCACGGCAAAAACAAGCACGTCCGTTAGGGCATTTGCCAAAATGCTCCAGATGACATTTATTGCAATATTGCGGCTCAGTGTTGATGGAGTATGCACGCGCACGACCGCGATCAGATGAACCAGATTGTCGGCGATACGACTGTTGAGGTGAGTATTGTGAAGACCGGGAAGAACCAGAATATCCTCCCTCCCTTTGGCGCTTCGGCGGTGACGGCTGTGTCGGATTGGTGGAAGCAGCAGCAGACCCAACAGAGTAGCCTGACATAACCAAAATCTGCTCTACATTTCTGGCAGCCTCAAGTAAGCCAGCAAATGTAGGGTAGCGGACGTTGCTCATAACCCTCCTTATTTCAATGTCAAGACCAGCCTCGAACCTGGTCACTTTTCTCTCTTCAGTGTCCACCTGATGAGGTGCGAACAGACTTAACCTCGTGAACTCCACAGCATATTGGGACACCGTCTTAGTCCCCTGTACCAGTGCCATGAACTTTGCTTCCAACCTCCGGCGCTCATCAACCGGACAGTACTGCTGAGTGAACAGATCCTTGAACTCAGCCCAAGTCATAACAGAAATCTTTTTCAATGTCAAAGCGTTCACCATGGCATTCCACCACATAATTGCGTCATTAGTGAACATAGCAGTAGCATAGCGAACCATGTCCTTATCAGCACAGTCGCTGATTCGGAATGTTCGTTCAGTTGCTGTTATCCATTCCAGCGCGGCAACAGCATCTCCTAGTCCATTAAACTCCACAGCCCCATTTCCTTTAAAGTCCTTAAAACGACAACCTCGGGGTTTGTTAGATGACCCAGTGTTGTCATCTTGTTCCTCATTGTTACCCCCTTCCTTCTCCTTGTTCTTTCTCTTTTCCTCTCTTCTTTTAGCATCGGCCTCATCTCGAGCCCGAAACTGTTCTTGAATCATTCGATTCTGCTCAGCCATCATGGCTAGCATCATCTCTCTGGCTTCCTCAGGTGTCATTCCTCCTCCCGACATGTTCTGAAATACGAAACATATAACTTATTTAGCAACATGTCATAAATTTAAAGACACCATTCATTTGTCCCGTATGATAGTCAATTTCTTATAATTACTAGATCATAACCTATCTTAGTTCAGATCATTACTTAACATCACTACATATCATCACCTAATGTTTGAGATCAAGACCTCACGGACACTTGAATCTCAAACTACTGCTCTGATACCATCTCGTGTGACACCCTTTGCCACAACAACCACCAAACACAATACACCCAGGATTAATCACCAACATACAATAACATAATGATCTGATAACCTAAATTAAGTGCGGAAGCATTAAAACATAAATAAAGTGGTGCAATAAGTGTTAAACACCCTACGGTGCTATCAGGTACCAAGTCTAGGTCTACACACCCATACATTTATTACAATCATCCAGAATATATTACAACATTTGTCCCACAATATAATTACCGATTGAGTAGTAGATATCTTCCAAATCTTCCAAATCGACCTAACTAGAAGGTCCAGCCGTAGATTTCCCCTTTCCTGTAAAAATACAACAACTAAAACGTAAGCGAATGCTTAGTGAATACAAAGATTGCGCATATTATAAATATTTATGAAGCCCAAGAGTAACCCCGACGACAAACGTCGTATACTCTCTTCGTACACCAAGTACGGACCAGAGCCGCAGCCCCTTCGAGCCCAAGGCTCGGCATTTACACATACCATCTGAGACAAACGAACGATCGGGTATGACATACTGCCTACCGGACCTGGAGGGATCAGCTCCAGCGTCATATAGCGCAGTAACATCAGAGTAATCGATGCGACCCACCGGTCCATCACTAGATGCACAACAATCGAACGGACATGCAACAAGTAAGAATGTGCATCTAAATCTACGCAAGTTAGTAGAAATCCAACCAAACAAGTGAAACAACAGGTCTCAGCAGGCAAAGCTTAACATAAATCAGATATAATCATGCGAAATCTACTGTACTCACAGTGGGTGCGTAATTATCTTTTAACCAATATTATCTCTCTTCGGGCTTTCAACCGGATTCCACCAAGTACCCCACTGTGGGTTAAAAAACACCACAAGGGACCTGTTATTATCAATTACAACAATTCCTGGTATCATTAACCATTTAATTCCATAATAATCAAGTTTCGTAAATTTGACGATAGTTTCCCCCATTTCGGGTTTATATCCAAATTCGAACTATAACTAAGTTTGTACCCATTTCATGTTCATACACATGACATTTTATGTGTTGTTTATGAGTTTCATTCAAAATACACAAGCCTAGAAAGTAGTATTCTCAATTTTAGGCATTAAACTCGAATTTAATGGGTCAGATTCGAAATCAAGCATCAGATTCGAACCTTGTACATCAGATTCGAAACTCCTCCTGTCAGATTCGAATACTCCTTCGAATCTAACATCAGATTCGAACACCACCCTTAGAATCTGATGGTACACATTCGAATCTAATACCAATCTCGAGTTTGTTCTTATATTTCGACTCTGTTCTTGACATATTCGAGTCTGTTCATCATTTCAACTTAAATCCTTCATTTCTAAGGCCTAAAATCAGTGTTATATCATGTATGATGCATATATTCGATTCTACTATGCATATAGTATCATAATCCAGCAACATTTTAAGCAAAACAAACTTAAATTTGCATAAAATGATAGATTCGAATTCTTAGTTACTTTAAAGCCGAAACCATAACCTAAAAAGGTTCGATTCTTACCTCAATTCGTATGAAATCAAGAATCCGTTTGTAGATTGTTGTTGTACTCCTCGATATCTTTCCGATGACGTATAATTCTCGAAAATCCGACGGTCGGTTTGTGATTTATCTTAGAGAGATGTAGAGAGAGAATTCTAGAGAGAGAGTCTAGAGAGAGAGAGATGGTGAAAATGAAGCCCTTTTGCTCTTTTATTCCAATTTTCACCATTTTGCACATTTCTCCCCTCGACTTAACCGGTTCCATAAAATACTGATTTAATCTTAGATTTATCATAATTAACTTTTAAATTCATAATAATCCATAAAATTGATTCTGAGTTCAATTTTCTTAAAAATAACAACAAACTTTGCTAAATATCCAAATACATAATAATCACCCAAATTCACTTTAAATATAAATTTTCCACTTAATTAGCCAAAATACATCAAATTAATTCCGTGGATGTTACAACATGGGCTCCACCACGCTCAACTTCGTCCTCGAAGTTACTCGGACTCAAACAGTTTCGGATATCTTCTTAACATTTCTGACTTAGTTTCCCATGTATGATTTGCTCCTTTATGATGCTTCCAACGCACAAGCACCATTTCTATTTCCTTACTTCTCAATTTCTTCATCTTAGTGTCTAACACACACTCCGGCTCTTCAACATATCGGAGCCTTTCATCAACTTGTAGTTCAGTATGGTCGGCCCAATCCTCGTTTCCAGTGTTAAACGATTTTCGAAGATTCCCAACGTGGAATACTGGATGTACGCCCGACATCCCTTCAGGCAATTCTAATTGATATGACTGATTTCCAACTTTTTCGATTATCTTAAATGGTCCGACGAATCTCGGAGCCAACTTGCCCCTCTTAACAAAACGAGTAACACCCCTCATGGGTGATACTTTCAAGTAGACCCAGTCATTCACTTCAAAATTGATCGGCTTGTGCCTCCGATCATAGTAACTTTTCTGACGATCCTGGGCCGCTTTCATGTTCTGCCTAATCAACTGTATCTTCTCGTTTGTTTCCTGAAGCAAGGCCGGCCCAGCGATTGGTGTTTCACCCGTTTCTCTCCAACATGTAGGAGTCCTACATTTTCTTCCATATAAAGCCTCGAACGGAGCTTTCTTGATCGTAGCGTGGTAACTATTGTTATACGAAAACTCTATGAGTGGCAGATGATCGTCCCAGTTGCCACCGAGATCTAACACACACGATCTCATCATATCTTCAAGCGTTAAGATGGTCCGCTCACTCTGACCATCAGTTTGCGGGCGGTAAGTTGTACTCATTGCTATCCTTGTCCCTAACCCTTCTTGCAAAGCCGACCAAAAATTTGAAGTAAACCGGCTGTCCCGGTCTGATACTATGGACTTAGGCACTCCATGCCTAGAAACTATCTCGTTCATGTAAATTTGAGCCAATCTTTCAAGTGAGTAACTTTCTCTAATTGGTATAAAATGAGCCGACTTAGTTAATCTATCGACTATCACCCAAACTGCATCATGTTGGCGCCTAGTCTTCTGCAGTTTTGTAACAAAATCCATGGTAATGTGCTCCCACTTCCATTCCGGAATGGGAAGCGGTTGCAGACTGCCATACGGTTGCTGATGCTCGGCCTTTACCAACCGGCAAGTCCTACATCGTTCAACATACTGGCCGATATCCTTCTTCAATCCCGGCCACCAAAAGTCTGCCTTTAAGTCGTTGTACATCTTTGTGCTCCCGGGATGTACAGAAAACTTAGATTGATGCGCCTCCTCAACGATCACATTTCTCATACCACCATACTTCGGCACCCAAATCCTTCCGTATACACCTTTTAATCCAGACTCGCTAGTTTCCATATTCTTAATCTGTACTCTAATATCCTCAACACTAACATTCTCGTCTTTCAAGGCTTCCTCCTGAGCGGCCTTGACATCATCTATAATAGTAGACGTTAACATGGTAGATGTCATCATATAGCAGCAATCCTTAGCATACGCTTTCCGACTCAAGGCATCGGCTACTACATTAGCCTTTCCGGGGTGGTAAAGTATCTCACAATCGTAATCCTTTATTAACTCCATTGATCGTCTCTGCCTCATATTGAGTTCCTTCTGGCTAAAAATATATTTCAAACTCTTATGGTCCGTGTAGAGTTGACACTTAGTACCGTATAGGTAGTGCCTCCATAACTTCAATGCAAACGTTACCGCGGTCAACTCCAGATCATGAGTCGAATAATTCTTCTCATGCTGCTTCAACTGTCTTGAAGCATACGCTATAACCTTTCCACGCTGCATCAATACAGCACCTAATCCCAACCTTGAAGCATCGGTATACACCACGAAGTCATCATTACCTTCCGGTAAAGCAAGTATCGGTGCTTCACTCAAAGTCTTCTTTAAAACGTCAAATGCCTCTTGCTGCACAGTCTCCCAAACAAAAGGCGCATTCTTCTTCGTTAAAGCCGTCAAAGGAACTGCAACCTTAGAAAAATCTTTGATAAATCTCCGATAGTATCCTGCCAACCCCAGAAAACTTCTAACCTCAGTAGCTGAACATGGCGGCTCCCAGTTCTTTATTGCTTCAACCTTAGCCGGATCTACCGAAATCCCGGCTCCAGAAATTACATGCCCTAAAAACTGTATCTGTTGCAGCCAAAACTCACATTTTGAGAACTTGGCGTACAACTTTTCTTTTCTTAACAACTCCAACAGTTCTCTCAGATGTTCAGCATGTTCTGCTTCAGACTTAGAATACACCAGTATATCATCAATAAACACTATCACCGACTTATCCAACATCGGTCTACAAACCCTATTCATCAAGTCCATAAAGACAGCCGGGGCATTGGTTAACCCAAAAGGCATAACCAAGAACTCGTAATGCCCATAACGAGTCCTAAATGCTGTCCTTAGGCACATGTCCTCTTCTGAACTTTCAGTTGATGGACCGCCATCTAAGATCAATCTTTAGAAATACACTAGCTCCCATGTAACTGATCAAACAAGTCGTCATACTCGGCAGAGGATACTTGTTCTTAATCGTCAATTTAATTCAGCTCCCGGTATGCTATGCACATCCTCATCACCGTGGCCATCTTTCTTCTTTACAACAGTACCAACGGAAGCTCCCCACAGCAAAAACAAGCACGTCCGTTAGGGCATTTGCCAAAATGCTCCAGATGACATTTATTGCAATATTGCGGCTCAGTGTTGATGGAGTATGCACGCGCACGACCGCGATCAGATGAACCAGATTGTCGGCGATACGACTGTTGAGGTGAGTATTGTGAAGACCGGGAAGAACCAGAATATCCTCCCTCCCTTTGGCGCTTCGGCGGTGACGGCTGTGTCGGATTGGTGGAAGCAGCAGCAGACCCAACAGAGTAGCCTGACATAACCAAAATCTGCTCTACATTTCTGGCAGCCTCAAGTAAGCCAGCAAATGTAGGGTAGCGGACGTTGCTCATAACCCTCCTTATTTCAATGTCAAGACCAGCCTCGAACCTGGTCACTTTTCTCTCTTCAGTGTCCACCTGATGAGGTGCGAACAGACTTAACCTCGTGAACTCCACAGCATATTGGGACACCGTCTTAGTCCCCTGTACCAGTGCCATGAACTTTGCTTCCAACCTCCGGCGCTCAGTCAACCGGACAGTACTGCTTGAGTGAACAGATCTTGAACTCAGCCCAAGTACAATAACCAAAATCTTTTTCAATGTCAAAGCGTTTTCACGCATGGCTTCACCACATTAATTGCGTCATTTAGTGAACATAGCAGTAGCATAAGCGAACCATGTTCGCTTATCAGCACAGTCGCTGATTGTCGGAATGTATCGTTTCAGTTCTGTTACTCATTCCACCAGCGCGGGCAACAGCATTCTCCTATCCATTAAACCCACAGGCCCCATTTTCCTTAAAGGTCTTTAAAAACAACCTCACCCGGGGTTTGTTAGATGACCATGTGGTTTGTATCTTGTTCCTCATTGTTACCTTTCCGTTCCTTACCTTCTCCTTGTTCTTTCTTCTTTTCTCTCTCTTTTAGCATCGGCCTCATCTCGAGCCGAAACTGTCTTGAATCATTCGATTCTGCTCAAGCCATCATGGCTAGCATCACTCTCTGGCTTCCCTCAAGGTTGTCATTCCTCCTCCGACAATGTTCTGAAATACGAACATATACTTATTTGCAACCATGTCATAAATTTAAGACACCATTCATTTGTCCCGGTAATTGATAGTACCAATTTCTTATATTACTAGATCATAACCTATCTTAGTTCAGATCATTACTTAACATCACTACATATCATCACCTAATGTTTGAGATCAAGACCTCACGGACACTTGAATCTCAAACTACTGCTCTGATACCATCTCGTGTGACACCCCTTGCCACAACAACCACCAAACACAATACACCCAGGATTAATCACCAACATACAATAACATAATGATCTGATAACCTAAATTAAGTGCGGAAGCATTAAAACATAAATAAAGTGGTGCAATAAGTGTTAAACACCCTACGGTGCTATCAGGTACCAAGTCTAGGTCTACACACCCATACATTTATTACAATCATCCAGAATATATTACAACATTTGTCCCACAATATAATTACCGATTGAGTAGTAGATATCTTCCAAATCTTCCAAATCGACCTAACTAGAAGGTCCAGCCGTAGATTTCCCCTTTCCTGTAAAAATACAACAACTAAAACGTAAGCGAATGCTTAGTGAATACAAAGATTGCGCATATTATAAATATTTATAAAGCCCAAGAGTAACCCCGACGACAAACGTCGTATACTCTCTTCGTACACCAAGTACGGACCAGAGCCGCAGCCCCTTCGAGCCCAAAGCTCGGCATTTACACATACCATCTGAGACAAACGTACGATCGGGGATGACATACTGCCTACCGGACCTGGAGGGATCAGCTCCAGCGTCCTATAGCGCAGTAACATCAGAGTAATCGATGCGACATCCGGTCCATCAGCAGACTGCACAACATCGAACGGACATGCCCAAAAGTAAGAATGTGCATCTAAATCTACGCAAGTTAGTAGAAACCAACAACAAGTGAAACAACAGGTCTCGGCAGGCAAAGCTTAACAAAAATCAGAATATAATCATGCGAAATCCCTACTGGTACTCACAGTGGGTGCCTAATTTCTTTTAAACTCAATATTATCTTTCTTCGGGCTTTCAACCGGATTTCCACCAAGTACCGCCACTGTGGGTTAAAAAACACCACCACAAGGGACCCTGTTATTATCAATTACAACAATTCCTGGTATCATTAACCATTTAATTCCATAATAATCAAGTTTCGTAAATTTGACGATAGTTTCCCCATTTCGGGTTTATATCCAAATTCGAACTATAACTAAGTTTGTACCCATTTCATGTTCATACACATGACATTTTATGTGTTGTTTATGAGTTTCATTCAAAATACACAAGCCTAGAAAGTAGTATTCTCAATTTTAGGCATTAAACTCGAATTTAATGGGTCAGATTCGAAATCAAGCATCAGATTCGAACCTTGTACATCAGATTCGAAACTCCTCTTGTCAGATTCGAATACTCCTTCGAATCTAACATCAGATTCGAACACCACCCTTAGAATCTGATGGTACACATTCGAATCTAATACCAATCTCGAGTTTGTTCTTATATTTCGACTCTGTTCTTGACATATTCGAGTCTGTTCATCATTTCAACTTAAATCCTTCATTTCTAAGGCCTAAAATCAGTATTATATCATGTATGATGCATATATTCAATTCTACTATGCATATAGTATCATAATCCAGCAACATTTCAAGCAAAACAAACTTAAATTTGCATAAAATGATAGATTCGAATTCTTAGTTACTTTAAAACCGAAACCATTAAACTAAAAAGGTTCGATTCTTACCTCAATTCGTATGAAATCTGAAATCCGTTTGTAGATTGTTGTTGTACTCCTCGATATCTTTCCGATGACGTATAATTCTCGAAAATCCGACGGTCGGTTTGTAAGATAACTTAGAGAGATGTAGAGAGAGAATTCTAGAGAGAGAGTCTAGAGAGAGAGAGAGATGGTGAAAATGAAGCCCTTTTGCTCTTTTATTCCAATTTTCACCATTTTGCACATTTCTCCCCTCGACTTAACCGGTTCCATAAAATACTGATTTAATCTTAGATTTATCATAATTAACTTTTAAATTCATAATAATCCACAAAATTGATTCTGAGTTCAATTTTCTTAAAAATAACAACAAACTTTGCTAAATATCCAAATACATAATAATCACCCAAATTCAACTTT
>JAANYP010001562.1:0-24955 GCA_020465985.1 Centrapalus pauciflorus | reverse complement strand
TTTCCCTCGATGCATGACTTTAGCTACTAATTTTTCTTTTCTTTTTATTCTTTTCATGCAATGTCCATGTTTTTTCGTTCAAGTTTTACCATGACTTTCTAGATGATCCGTGTAACAGGATTTGGGTCAGCCACTCCCAGACCAGTCGGCCTTAGGGGACTAGGCATGATGGTACCCTTCAGACTTAATCTCCTGAATCAACTAGGTCATACTTGAATTGAGGCTTTATTCGTGTTCTCTTCCTCCCCCTTATTGCATGAATAATTAGCGGCTATTGGAATCCTGGTTAATTATCACTCGCTTCACACAATATATCCTACTTCAACTCGATTCACTTCCTTGATTTTAAACATCTATGACTCTTGGTGTTATATTTAAACTTATATAATTACGTTATTTTGCTTGAAACCGACCTAACTAACAGCATCATATTTAAGTTGCAAGCTCAACCATAAGAATTGTCAGGTTAATCGATCGGATCATTTACGGCTCGCTTTTCACAAAAACTTCTTTAAAGAAACACATTTATTCAGTCAACGTAATGCATGCAAAAACAAACATAAATGTAAAAATAATAAAGCATAAAAAACAATACTTCATCCTACTTAGAGAGAGGAACGGAAGAACCTGACTACTGTGGCGGTGGTGGCGGTCCGAAGATACCAGCAAAGAATTCCCCGAAGGGGTTTCGGTCTTCTTGCATATGAGGTGCAGGTGGGTACATGTTCGTAGGGTGCCCTACGCTTTCTCCGCGTGTCGTGGTGGGGACTCGACCATAGGCTGGGAAGTATTGAGGAGTTCGATCCTCAACGTTCAGCCTCTCGAAATTCTGCCACTGGTAGTTCTCGTATGGTTGGTATGGTAACCCAGCATTATAATTCATGTGATCTCGCACTGCATCGGTGTACGCCCACTGCTGCTGGTTGTAATAAGCGTTCTGAAAGGCTGATGCGCGCACACCGGTGTATATCTCGTCGATTCGGCTCGTCTGGGTTTCTAATTCATGCTGAAATTCATCCATTCTTCCAACCACATCCTCTTGAAAGGTGCCCAACCGTAAGTTCATTGCGTCCAACCGAGCAATGACTTGGGACATATCATTGGCTCCTCCTGCTGCATGTACTCTTTCGGCTTGATGTTGATGGTAAGCCTCTGCCTCCTCTATACCGTATAACTCTCGATGTGTTTTCCCCGTGTCGGAATCAAAGATCTCGAATCCTTGGTCTGTTTGGCGCAGAGTGATGCTTTGTATCATTGCCGCTGTAATAACGGCGCCGGAGACTCCCCTCGGAACAGATATGGGAGAAATCGCTGCCTGAGCCCTCAGATACTCCGATAAAATCCAACCATGAGGGATTATTTTTCTCTCCCTTGTATCGTACATTGACCACAGGTCATTCATCACAATCCACGCAAAAGAAAGGCTCGGCTCTCCCGTCATCAATGCGTAAAGGATAGTTACCTCCTTGTGCCGAATCTTTGTCAAATCGCTGTCTCTGGGCAACACATTGTTGGTAACAATCTTGTGTAGTACCTTCGCCATGGGGCTAAGGTCACGCCTAGCATATGCCGTATATCCAGCCGCGGCATTATAATCAATCTTTAGTATCTCTGCCAATTGTGTGGTCCATTCACCCTCCCACGTTCGATCAGTGAATGCTAGTTGGGCGTCTGTTTTGTATTCATAATTGAAGTTTCGTGCCCCGTCTTCCCCAACACCAATATCTACCCCAAAAACCTCCCGCAACGCTTGTGCATTCATTGGAAATTCATGCCCATTAACGCGACCTATTAAGGTGAAATCACCTCGGAATCGTCCTTCTTCGCGTCGTAATGTGGACATCCACTCCACCACCTCATCGTGATAAATGTGCTCCCCTCCTAAATCTAGTACTGCCTCCCAACCTAGCCGGTCGAAGCATCGAACTACCCCATAATTCTCAAACTCGTCTTTCTTAACTCTTTTTTCGACTAACACCTTGTCGGAGAATTTCTTTGTCATGAACAGTTGTCGTCGAATGTTCGCTGGATGTTGTGAGAGATTGAAGTCCGGGTTCCATTCTACCCTCGGTTGGGTAGAGGAACTGGCGCCTTCCCCCACGCGTTGTCTAGTTCGGCGAGACATCTGCAAATACGACAACTTAAGTATATATATATTTATAAAATTCTTAATTCGTTCTATTTTCATAACAAAGAGCCATAATTGATAACTTGTGCAATTATCATATATAAAGATGCATAAATATATCAATTTAACCACTTTTTCACATCTTAATAATTTAAGCAAAATTGCACAAAATAACAATCAACTTTCCGGAAATTGACTAGCATGCCTTTTTCTTAATCGTGCTCATGCTTTCACTCAATAATCTATTCTATACTATAGAAGCATTTAGAATTATCATGTATAAATGGTCATGCAAAAAGTCAATCTAAAAGTCAAAATTTATCTTCAAACTCCATGAAAGCTTACTAGTTCAAGAATGGTGAAGCTTTTGTACCTTGTTCTTGATAAAAAAACGAAAGAGAGGTTGAATCTAGAGTTGTGGCAGATGATCCCTAGTTTAACTTCAAACTTCCCCAACTTGAGTTGCAAACTCAAGTTCCTTGCTACTTCTTGCTTAATGTCAATCACTAACTTGATTTTTGGTGATTTTTGTGAGCAAAATTGAGTTTTTTAGGTGAAAATAGGTGGAGAGGATGAAGGAGCCGTAAGGGGGGCGCATGGGGTGCTCTTGTAGGGTTTTGCAAAAAAAAAATTTCCATTTAAAATGGAGAGTTTTCGGGCAGGCGCACCCCTGGGCGCAGGCCTGCGCTTAGGGGGCCTGTTCGGTTCAAAAATTTTTCATTTTTTTTTTTTTTTTCGATAAAAATTATGGTTTACAAGCATTTATCCTACACTTTTTTTAAACGCATATATGTGTTTCCCCTTCCCCAACTTTAAAAATTGTGGCGTCCCCGACACTACTGAGGCTAGAATTAGTCTTTGAGGATGATAATATGTAGGTAACAGAGATAAGCCAGTCAAATGTTTAGTAGGCATAGCATGCGATCGGTATGGGAAAATAAAGTCTATGGTGCCAACACGAACACCACACATATAGTTGTTATGGCCTACGGCCATTTACAGAACCAAGTAGCAATTGTTTTAAAAGTCAGGACCAAAGTCTTTTAGAGAGAGTTTCCCGCAAGGATGGAATCAATAGTCATCAGGTGACGTCAACTGAGAGGTGTTGGTGGAGACGGTGTGGGAACTACGGCGGCCGACTGCCCGCTCGAGCTCCTCTATCCTCGTTTGGATGCTAGCGAGCCAACGGGAGTGAGCTCCCACCGTGATCCCGTGGATGTTGACCTCTTGTTTGAGCTTGTCGACCTCCGAAAGGACTGCAGTGTTTGCTGCCAATAGTCCTTCCACTGCATTCTTGATGGCCGTTAGGCGTGCCTCTAGAACCTCATTTTCCGATAAGTTTGCATTTGAAGATCCTCCCCTCTCAAACTTCACCTCGGCTTTCACAAACTTCACTTCATCCTTCTCACATTTGAACTCACCAATTCTCGCTTTACCCTTGTCTAAAAGTGGGTCATATCGGTAAAAAGCTCGACTAGCGGGAATGATTGAGACGGTACCATGTGCGGGGTCCCTAATCAAGAATGTGCCCGATACCTGTTCAAATTGTAGACCCGCCATAGTATGCCGTGTAAACCAAACGTCATTAGGTCCCAAAAGGCGTGGGCTTGCCCCGTCCGAAATAACTCCCATATTGATAAAGAGTTCGGTGAGCATTCGTGCATACGGTATCTCCATTTGTGGCTTCACGAGAGTTGATTCCCAAATGTTTTGCATCATGATGTACGCGAGTGAGATGGCCGGTTTTCCAGTGAGCAAAGCATGAATAAGAATGACCTCACGGGTTCGAACAGCAGTGGTATTAGCAGATCTTGGCAAAATATTGAACACAATGAGCTTCCACAAAACCTTGGCCCAAGGGCGGAGATCGCCCCTATAGTACTTTGAATAGACTCTCGCTTGCTCAATCGAAAGAGTAAAAACCTCAGTTAGCTTTTTAGCCCATCCTTCCGAGTGTCTCAACACCCCACTTGATAAGTCCTGCTCAGTCCAAAATTCTCGTGTGACCGGGACATCCGTGTCGAAATCAAAGTAATCACATAGTTCTTTCCTAGAAACAACCACTTCTTTCCCATTTATGCGACCTCGTAGCTCAAAATCATGCTCCACCGCCCCTTCTCTACGGATTAGAGTGTGCATCCATTCATAAATCTCAGTCTCATGCACATACGGCGTTTCAATCTGCAACGCCCCCGACCACCCGAGCCGGTCGAAACTCTCGATGATACCAAAGTGTTTAAAATCAGATTCCTTAAGAGTTTTTTCTATGTAAAAATGTGTGGGTGGTGTCGAAACTGGTGGTGAAGGTGGTGGTGAGGGATACTCGATGTTGATCGGAATGGGAGTATGCACACGCATTCTCGGGGTGCGAGTGATACGGCGACGAGAATTTCCGGTGAATTGTTGCGACATCTATGTACACATAGCAACGAATAACGGAATTAAGCACAATTAAATGCATAATGGCACACAAGCATGTTAATTCCGATGGATTTCGAAGAACCCGATGCGAAATACATAAATGTGAAGTGCGATGCATTCCATGAAGGTGCAAGTAGTGTCAATGTAGTGAGCATTCTTCATGAAGTTGGTGCATGTGCATGAACGAAGATGGCAACGAAACATGGCAAGATTTGTCGTGACATGCATGATTATGAACGACGAATGGAGCGATTAACAATACGAATCATGAAGTTGTAATAGAGCAACATGTTCATCCTGATTTGTAACATATAAGAATGCACATCTCTAGAAATTATCTCATAACATGAAATTTCTAAATACATCACAGTGGAAAATACTTTTGAAGCCCTATATTTAGAAGTTACCAATAAAACATGAAATGTGCACATTTTGAGAGTATTTATGCACTTAAGGATACAAGATGCATCTCAAACTATTTCATCTTCAAGATTGTGGGTTTTAGGGCAAAGAGTTATTTCAAGACAACCTACTATTTCTTGCTTGAAAAATAAGAATAATGGAAGGATATGCACTTACATTGAGGATTATGAGCAAGAAGATGAAGAATCTGGAGTAGATTTCACGTTCGTTGAAGCTTGGGAGCGAAAAATGGGCAAAAATTCGGAGTGTTTTTGAGAGAGAATGAAGAAAATGAAGTGAGAAGGGTTTAAAAATCGTAGAAACGCATCGAGGCGCAGACGCAGGCGCACTCCTGCGCTGGCCGGTGCGCTTGAGGCGCTGCGCGGGACGCAGGCCTGCGCCGGCCGGTGCGCTGCACTACTCCCAGGCGATTTTCGTGTGTTCTGTTTGTAGCGTTTGGTCCCCCCAAAAAGTAACGATTTGTCGTACATTGTACCGAATTTTTGTCCCTTATGTGTCCAAATTTCGTCTATCTTCGGCATGGGTTTTGCAGATTCTTATTTGGGTAAATTGTTCCCCAACTTAGTTGGTTACTATAGGTACACCAGAGTATAGGATGAACTATTATTTGACTAACTAATTTAAAAGAAAAACAAACTACGGTATAATAATATTTAAATTGCAGAAATTAAAACACACTTTCGTGGTGAAAACGATTGCACTTAGCACATGCAACAAG
The DNA here is from genome assembly GCA_020465985.1 of Centrapalus pauciflorus. Taxonomy (NCBI): domain Eukaryota; kingdom Viridiplantae; phylum Streptophyta; class Magnoliopsida; order Asterales; family Asteraceae; genus Centrapalus; species Centrapalus pauciflorus. Next base: position 19,265 of record JAANYP010001562.1, on the reverse strand, counting down.
CCTTTAAACCCCTCAGTAGCCTGAGTGGACGAGTTATAGTCTCGTGAGGGTTTCTATGGAACATACCCACAAAGTTCTTTGGGTTGCCTCCCAAAAAGCGCTAAGTTTAATGTCTTCAGCCAGACATTTTGGAGCTCTTACATGTTTAAGTTATATCTTCCAAGACCATTGTCTCAGATGATATAATTTCATTGTCAGCCCATTGTACAAATAATTTTAATCTGTGTCCGTTTACTTTAAATGGCTCACCACCTTTTTGATCTATTATTTCAACCGCACCATAGGGGTAAACATTAGTTACTGTGTATGGGCCTGTCCACTTACTTTTTAGTTTGCCTGGGAAGAGCCGCAGGCGTGCGTTAAATAGCCAGACTTTGTCACCTTTATTAAACACCTTTCGTTTAATTATTCGATCGTGGAAAGCTTTTGTTTTTTCTTTATATATTTTAGAACTTTCATAAGCTTCCTTGCGAATTTCTTCTAATTCGTTCAGTTGGTGTTTTCGATTTATACCGGCAGCTGTGAAGTTAAGGTTTGCATTTTTAATGGCCCATAAGGCTCGGTGCTCTAACTCCACCGGAAGATGACATAATTTCCCATAAACTAGTTTATAGGGAGACATACCAATAGGGGTTTTATACGCTGTACGATACGCCCAAAGTGCATCATCTAATCGTATTGACCAATCTTTCCTATCGGGTCGTACTGTTTTTTCTAATATTCGCTTAACCTCCCTGTTAGATACCTCTACTTGTCCACTAGTTTGTGGGTGATATGGGGTAGCTATCTTATGCGTCACTCCATAATGTTTAAGTAGTTTGCTAAAGTACATATTTTTGAAATGAGAACCCCCATCACTAATTATGGCTCTAGGAATTCCATGACGAGAAAATATATTACGTTTAACGAATTGGCAAACTACTTTGTGATCATTGGTTCTTGTGGCTTCGGCTTCTACCCATTTAGAGACGTAATCAACTGCCACTAGGATGTATTCGAAACCATATGACTTAGGAAAGGGTCCCATAAAGTCTATGCCCCACACATCAAAAATCTCTACTATAAGAATTGGTGTCATAGGCATTTGGTCTCTTTTTGAAATACCTCCTATCTGCTGGCATCGTAGGCATGACTTAACAAACTCGTAGGAGTCCTTAAAGATGGTTGGCCAAAAGAATCCACTTTGTAGGATTCGATGTCCTGTCTTTTTAGCACTAAAATGGCCTCCACATGCATACGAGTGACAGTGATTTAAAATATCATAATGCTCGTTATCTGGAACACATCGCCGGATAATCTGATCTACTCCTATTTTGAACAAATCCGGCTCCTCCCAAATGTACTGTTTAGTTTGAGAGAAGAAATACTTTCGTTGATGTGAATTCCAGTGGTTTGGGGTTTTCCCTGTGACAAAGTAATTCACTAAGTTAGCGAACCAAGGCACTTTTGCGACGAACAATAATTGTTCATCTGGGAAATTGTCCCGAATGGAGTCCAGCATATCAGTGGTGATTGCTGGCAGTCTCGAGAGATGGTCTGCTACTACATTTTCTGAGCCCTTTTTGTCTCTGATTTCTAAATCAAATTCTTGTAGCAACAGTATCCAACGACTTAGCCGTGGCTTAGCATCTTTCTTAGCCAAGAGGTGTCGTAAGGCACTATGATCGGAATACACAATTACCTTAGCTCCCCAGACGTAAGATCTAAACTTATCTAGCGCATACACTACTGCAAGCAATTCTTTTTCAGTGGTTGTGTAATTAATTTGAGCTTCAGAGAAGGTTTTACTTGCATAGTATATTACCACTGGCTTTTTGTCCACTCTTTGACCAAGGACGACACCTACTGCATGATCGCTGGCGTCACACATGATCTCAAAGGGTTGAGACCAATCAGGTGATTGCAGAATTGGTGCCTCCGTGAGCTTCATTTTTAATGTGTTAAATGCCTCTGCACAGTCTTTATCAAAATTGAACGGTGCGTCTTTTAGGAGAAGGTTACATAGGGTTTTGGATATGGCACTAAAATCTTTTATGAATCTCCTATAGAAACCTGCATGTCCTAGAAAAGAACGAATCCCCTTGATATTAGTTGGTGGTGGTAGCGAGGAAATTATTTGTATCTTAGCTCGATCAACCTCCATTCCTCTTTCAGAGACTATGTGTCCTAAGACTACTCCCTCTTTAACCATAAAGTGACTTTTCTCCCAGCTTAGTACTAAATTAGTTTCAGTACAACGCTTAAGAACTTTTTCTAAATGAGAGAGGCACCCTTCGAATGACTTATCAAATATCGAAAAGTCGTCCATGAAGATTTCAAGAGAACCTCCGACCATGTCTGAAAATATAGCCATCATACATCGCTGAAATGTGGCTGGAGCGTTACATAATCCAAATGGCATTCTTCGGTAGGCGAATGTGCCATACGGACACGTAAATGTCGTTTTATCTTGGTCCTCTGGGTGTATTGGGATTTGGTTATACCCCGAATAGCCATCTAGGAAACAATAGAATTTTTGCCCTGCTAGCTTCTCTACTATTTGGTCGATGAATGGCAGAGGAAAATGATCTTTTGAGGTTGCGGCGTTTAGTTTTCTGTAGTCGATACATACTCTCCACCCCGTCACAGGGCAGTTGCAATCTTTTCTCCTTCAGGAGTATCGACGACAGTGATTCCAGATTTTTTTGGAACCGTTTGTATGGGACTAACCCATTGGCTATCTGATATCGGATAGATAATTCCAGCATCTAGCCATTTCAACACTTCTTTCTTCACTACCTCTCTAAGGTTAGGGTTTAGCCTTCTCTGAGCATCTCTGCTTGGCTTGGCTGTTGGATCAGTTATAATCCTATGCATACACAGCGTCGGACTAATTCCTTTAAGATCTGCTATGGTCCAGCCTACCGCTTCCTTATATCTCGATAACACTTCTAACAAGGCCTTTTCTTGTGCAGCAGTAAGGTCTGTTGCGATGATTACAGGCAGTGTATTCTCAGGGCCAAGAAAAGCATATTTGAGATGAGATGGAAGTGGTTTCAACTCTAGCTTGGGTGGTTGCTCTAAAGACAGTTTTGCTGATGGTGGAAGGTCAGTCGGAAGTTTTTCGATCTTATGTGTCCATGGTGGTTGATTAGAATCTACTGACTGAACACTTTCAAGTTCAAACTCCTTAGCTTCAGGCATATTATCTAGCATATGCGCATATAGTACAGGAGCAGCTCCACTGGATCTTTACATGTTATTGTTGATAATTGTTGTTGTGTTAAATCATCAACTAGATCGATCATATAGCACTCTGAATCCAATGGCGCATTGGGTACATTGTTAAAGACATTAAGTCGGAGTTTACGGTTTCCGAATGCTATGTCTAATGCACCTGTCCTGCAATTGATTTGAGCGTTGATTGTGGCTAAGAAGGGACGTCCTAATATGATTGCCGGTTGGCTTTCTTTGTAAGCACTATCTGAATCCAACACTAAGAAATCTACTGAACAATAGAAATCTTCGACCTTAACGATTACATCAGATAACATTCCTCGTGGTACTTTGGTAGACCTATCTGCCAATTGTAGGATGACATCTGTTGTCTGTAGGGTTCCTAGATCATGTTGGTCAAATAAATTACCAGGTAGAATATTAACACTCGCCCCTAAGTCTAGAAGTGCTTTTTTAATTTGAATATCGCCGATAGTTACCGGGATCAAGGGTGATCCTGGATCTTTTAGTTTAGGCGGCAGTGAGCTCGTGATAACTGCACTGACTTGTTCAGTGAGGTTGATTTGCTTCGGAAGAGTTATTTTAAATTTTCGCTTCTGAGTACAAAGGTCTTTTAGGAATTTAGCGTAAGAAGGAACTTGTTGTATAGCTTTGATTAAGGGAATGTTAATTTTAACTTGATTAAAAATATCCCATAACTCTTCATTTTTAGGTCCTTTCTTACCATAAGGGAATGAAGCTGGATTTTCTAAGGCCGTTGGGTAGGGAACAGTTTCAGTATTGGAACTCTCTTCCCCAACTTTAATCTCTACTGGTTTCTTGGCTTCTACTTCCTTAAAAGTTACTTTCTTAATTTTTGTTTCAACCTTTGACTCCGATTTGGGTGGCTCTTCTTCATAAACATTTTCTACCTCGTCGTCAGTCTCACTCTCCTTAGGCATTTCTATTTTGTTATCTACTTCCTTTCCACTCCTAAGGGTAGTGACTTTGTTAACTTCGTTCACTTCATTAACTTCATATTTCTTCTCTTTTCCATGGTGGTGCGATGGGTTAACTGTGGTGTTGCTTGGAAGCTTCCCTTCTTCTCGTTTAGTTAAGGATTCTACAATTTGTCCCATCTGCCTTCCAAGCATCTCCATAGTTTTCGCTTGAACCATGGTTTGCTGCTTCATGAATTCCATAAACTCGGAAAACTCTTTCGAATTCCCCGACACTTGTCGCGAATCATTTTCTTCTTTAGGGTCTTGGCGTTTATAGTACCGATCATCCTTCGTAGCTGAGGTCGATCCATATTGGAAATCTCGGTTTTGTTGACGAGGTTGCTCATATCTTGGCTCCGGGGGAGCATCATTGTCTTGATTATCCCTCCAACTAAAGTTCGGGTGTTTTCTCCATCCCGGATTGTAAGTTTCCGAGTATGGATTCTCCCGTTCTCTTCGTTGCCGAAATCCAAAAGCTTCGTTCACATACTCTTCGTGCGTGAAGGTATGTGGGCAATTCTCGGTTGGATGAGAAGGGTCTCCACAAGTGACACAGCAAACCGGTGCCGCTGTAACCTTTCCCATTCCTTTCATCAACAAGTCCATCTTTTTGCTTAGTTCGGATATGTCAGATTTAACTTCTTTCTTCCATGCGTTGTCTATGCCCATAACTTGGACACCAACACTATTATCCGAACCCGCTTGAACTTTTAAACCTTTGCTTAATTGGGTTAATAATTCCCAAGCTTCATCATCTTCCTTGGCTAAAAAGGTTTCGCCTGAAGCAGCGGTGATCATATTCCTACTTTCTTGACTAACCCCATCGAAAAAGGTTTTAATTAGCATCCATTTAGGAATTTCATGGTGAGGGCATGTTCGTAGTAATTCATTCAACCTATTAAAAGCTTCGTGAAATTGTTCTCCAATTTTCTGTTTAAATCCAGTGATTTCTTTACGTTTTTCTGTAGTTTTACTAATTGGGTAATATTCAGTTAGAAATTCTTTTTTCATCTCATCCCAGTTAGTTATACTATCAGTGGGAAGTGACACGAACCAATTTTTCGCTCGTTCCTTCAAAGAGAAAGGAAAGAGTCTGAGTTTTAGAGCATCTACGGTCATTCCCCTAACGTGATTGGCCTTACGTATGGAAGTGAATTCAGCTAAGTGCTCATACGGTTCTTCGCTTGGTGCTCCGCGAAAAACGGGTAATATGCTAAATAGCTGTGGCCTAATTTCGGGTTCATTCTCATTAATTGGGTAGAGAATGGGTGATGGATCAGGGATATCACCCGGCCTATAATGGGATTCTACGGTTCTACGGTCTCCCATCGGTCTTTGGTTTTGTTGGACGTCGACAAGAACGTTTTCGATGTTCTCGTCTTCCAAATTAATTATTTCTTCCTCCACGTTTACTTTAGGAGCAGTATTTTTAGTTTCGTTTGTTTGAGTTGTGGCTCGCCTATTAGATCTAGCGGTTTTTTCGATTTCTGGATCAAACTTCAAGGGTGAAATTCTACCAGAATATCGTGTGTGCATAAACTTAGAAGGGCTAGATGAAGAATTCGAATTAGTTACTTTCTTTTTGGTGAGAATCGATGCTTGCGCCACGATTCCCTTTTTCTTAATAAACTAAAACAATAATTAAAACTTAAAACTAATTAAAAACTAATTAAATAGAATATAGCAACATAAGGAAACTTTAACTAATTTAAGAAAGCAAATAAAAGCAAATAAGCAATTAATTGAAATTAACTAAATTAACTAAATTACCTAAATTACTCTAAAGAAAATAAGGCAACTAAATTAAGCTAATTACTAAAATACGTGATTTAAGCGCAACCGCTCCCCGGCAACGGCGCCAAAATTTGATGCGAGTGTCGTTAACCCGTCAAAAATACCACTAAATACCTTAGAAGCTAGGGTAAGTAGGGATCGTATCCACAGAGAGCGAGAGGTTAATTGCACGTATTTAAGCGATTAGCATTGCGAAGTAAGTAACTTAGAAAGATTGAGTGGTTTGTAAAAGGTGATTGCTTGATTTATAAAACTAATTACTTGCGAATTTTGTGAAAAGAAAACTTAAGAAGATTGTTTGATTGAATAAAGTACGAAGATAACCATTCCCGGATTCCACACCTCGCTTTGTGTTTAATTTATAAAAACGATTTGAAGATTACATAGACATAATCTTTGTTAGAATTATTATTAAAACCATTACGTGATCTTGGGCATAGCGCGTGACACGTTTGATTACTCGTCTTAATTAAATAATTAACTCGGCACGAATAATAAAATGTCTACGAACTATCTTGCGAAACGCAACAACAAAATAATAATCATTCGTTTACAATCAAAATATAAATAATAAAAAACATGTAAACTTAAAGTAATCGTTCATAAAGTAAAACTTAGCGATGTGCTTCCTCCGAGAATGATTATGGTGAGCTTAGCCGGACATAGTTGATGCAACGTTCAAGAGTTGTTGATCCATCACCGTAGCTCGACTCGTGTGTTCTTCGTACGTGTTTTCGCTCAAACAGGGTTCTTTTCCTTAGCCTTCTCCTCCAAAAAACGATGTTGAACTCTGAAATATGACTTGGTATTTATAGGAAAAACTGGGAAAACCCTAAAAACGGCCGTCTATTATTTTAATGGGCTGGGCGCAGCCGTAGGCGCAGGCCTGCGCCCCCCCCTGCGCCCCTCTGTAAAATCCGTATTTTTGTGAATTAATTTCTTCTGTCGAGCACTCGGTCTGGGCGCAGGGCTGCGCCCCTCTCTGCGCCTGGCTCTGAAATTTCGTCCTTTTTTCGCAATTTTAAACCGGATTTTGTTTACCTGCACAAGCACAGAATTTATTCAATAGCGGCACATTCTATAACACTTTTATATTAAAAACAACTCTTTTACGCTTAATAAACATGGTAAATTATCACCCGATCAGATGGCAAGATCATTGAAGAGCCTGAGCTGGGGGCATTTTTTGTAGATCCCTTATCTCAGAAGAAATGCTTTCAGAGAGCATCAGATCTATACAAGGTGGATTTTAGACAGCTTGTAGCCTTCAGACTTGCAGTTTCATTCAGGCAGTCAAGCAGGTGGAGAGCAGCTATCTGGGATCAGCTCAGAGGCTGTTTTGAAAGAGGTGAACTTGAGGATCCCAAGTTTATGATAATAAGAAGTGAGATTCAAGAACTTGAGGATACTAGAGAGGAACTGGAAAAGATGTTTGAAGGTCCCCCTCCATTGTGATGAAGTCCATCTACCATCTGGGTAGATGAAGAATGGAAGTTGTCCATCAGTAGGACAGGCTTACCATTTTCTGCTGCCAACACAAACAATCCAATGTACATTTGTTGTACTTTATTTACATATGTTGTAATTTTCCTTTACATTAGTTGTAATATACATCAGTACATCAGTTGTACTTTTGTAAGAACATGTGTTGTTCCAATGTAATAAAAAATCAGTGTATATATAAACTGATCTTTTACTTTATGTTGATGTTGTAATTTTATTTCAACAAGTGTATTGTAAAAATATATAGTGACTTTTGATAAGACCAGCTTAGACTGGTTATTGCAAATAGGGGGAGATTGTTAGGCACAAAAAGGCCTCAGTCAAACCTGTTCTGCATCTGAGGGGGAGATTATTAATCAAGCCTGTTGATGCTTTTGTAGGTCGAATTTAAAGCCTGTTATATGCCTTATTGAAACCTGAAAAAGATTTGCAATATCAGTCTAAAGCTGTTCTATGTGTTGCATGAGTTGCAACAAAGACAGTTTTGCCCAAGCTGTTCAGTCTACTGAACAGGCTGGACATAAACTGTCTACGCTGCTCTACACTGGTGAGCAGCTTGGGCAGTCTACAAGTGTTCTGTTCTTTGTGAACAGAACCTGTTCTTTGTGAACAGGCTAAACACTTTATGGAATATGTTTCCAAGTCCTCATGTATTATTTTTGACTGCAAGATCAGTTTACAAAGTCGAAGACAAAGTGGAAATCAGAATTGCTCAGCCTGCCCAAGCTGTTCTGCTACATGAAGACAAAAGATTATTTGAAAAAGGGTGACAGACCTTTTTCTTATATCAAAATAGGCCTTTACAAGGAAGAAAAACACAAAGTTGACATTCCTTATTTGGTTAAAGGCAATGCAACAGTAGACAAAGTGAAAAGACAAAAGTTCTGCACATAAGAAGACAAGTCTGCTTTTCTGAAAAGTGCAGAAAAGGTTATGTTGTCTTTTCAACAAGACTTCTTCTTTTTCATTCCGTCCAATGAAGAAGCTTCACTTAGATCCTCTGAGTGAGTATAAAAGGAAACTTCCAAGGACTAAAATATTAAGCCAAAAAGCTAAGTGCTGAAAACAAGAGTGAACGTGCATTCAAAGTGTGTCTTTCATGTATGCAAGTCTGCTTGAATAAAACAGTGCTCAGTGTCTAAGTTGTTCTTGTTCAAGCTGTTCCTCAGAGTCTTGTAAAATACAGTGAGTGATTCTTAGTGAGTGTATTCATTGTAATTAGTTTAAGTCAGTCTTAGACTAGTTAAACATACTGTTGTATCTGTCATCTCAGCTTGAACCTTTCCGCATTCAAGCTTGTTTGTAATTAACTTTTGTTAATAATACATACAAACATTGAGAAAATTGTGTGTACTTTTTAAAGAGCTGTATTCACCCCCCCCCCCTCTACAGCTTAAAGCTATATACTTGGGATATCTTTTGGGACCTACACTTCAACATCTTAATGCCCAGTTGGATCAGACAGAAACTGATCAGCAGCAGCAGATTGCAAATTTGGAGGCTATACTGGAGGACTTGTTGAAAGATCGTCCATCTCAGGGGGAGAAATTGTAGAGAAGTCGAAGAAGATGGCATGAATAGTGAGCTGGCAAGTCAAAGAAGATGGCCTGAATAGTGAGCTGGCAGATCTTTCAAGACAGCAATTTGCTCAGCTTGCTGATCCTCAGGGGGAGTCGGTGTTCATAGAAGCTGACAAGGGAAAAGGCAAGGATTCAGAGGCAACTAAAGTAACTGAAGACAAGACCTGATCAGAGCATTGTCGGAGTTAGATGAAGATGAAATGAGGTTCGTCTTCGAAGATGACTTAGAACAGGAGGATCTTGAGGATTGAGCGTTTATTCCTAAAGATATACCTGATTGGAAGTCACTCGATGAAGGTGGTAAGAATATATCCTCTGACTGGTAGGAAATGGACTAAGTTAGTCTACAAACCGGTGAGGACAGCGAATCTAAAGAGACAGTCATGGATAACAAAGAAGAAAAGGTGATTTCGGTATTCATAGATCAATGAATATGTACTACAAGCTATCGTCAAGGGGGAGTCTATTGATACACCCGATGTGACAATAGCTGTCTAGTTTCGATATTCATAGTCTCTGATTCTGATAGTCTATTACGATCAATGAACAACATCTAGAAGTTATCGTCAAGGAGAGTCTGTTGGTACATCCAGTGTGACGACGGCAGTCTAGTTTTGTTATTGATATCATGATTGTGTATGAGGTTTACATTTGCATGATAAGCTTAGACGATCATATTAAGTTCTAGAATAAGTTCTAGAATAAGTTCTAGGAACAGGTTCGAACATAAGTTTGAATGATTTGGTTTGAATTTAGGGTAAATTCGAAGTTGTCATTGAAGACAAATTCGAATGGGCCTTGGGCCAGATTCGAATTTGTCCTAGACAAACTCGAATCAGTCAGTATAATTTAGGGTTAATTCGATTAATTATGGGACTTTTGCAGAATTTCGGAGTGTGATTAAGCAAAGGCGATCTCGAGTTTACTAGTATTCAGAGAGCGTTTTCGGAGAGAATCATCGTGTAGGTACGTTCGTAGTCGTTCGTATAACGTCGTGGTAGTCTCCGTGTTTCGTGCGTGTGATCTTACCGTCAAGCCGCTAACGAGGATTCCGCACTCGTTGGACGGTGTCGCGTCTAGATAGATCCGTGAGTTTCAAGACCTTACATGTGACTTCATCCAAACTTCGGATGAACAGTGATTCCGAATTGGTCATTTAGACTTAGTGAATTCTGAAATTGTAGGTGGTCCGGACTTCGGATGAATAGTGCCCGAATTCGGATGGTCCGAATTCGGTTCATCCGATCCGAGTTCATGCTTGTATAATTTCCAACATTTTCCAGATTTTCATTTTTGACCTTTTATGCATGTTTTGTGTCTAATATTGCAGATATGAGCTTAATTGTACACTTTTAACTTAAAACATATCATCATTATGTCAAAAATAGTTCATCTTTGTCCATTTTTCATCATAGTCGATGAACACACACACTAAAATACACACTTGGTTCCAAATTCATACTTAGACTTCGAATCAGAAACTGAAATTTGGTATACAACATCACTACTACTCGATTTTAACATATCCACAATAATATTCAACATGCATTAACATTTGCAACAACAGATCCTAGGATTCGGTTCACACCAAAACTGAACCAAAAACTCCAAAAATTGCAAGTTTGAATGAATCTTACCTTAAATCGATGATGGTAGTAGTTATAGTTCCTTAATTTCGACTTGATTCCAGATTTTGAACACTTGATTTGATGATTTTGATGTTCTTGTTGAAGAATCCGAGAGGTAGAGAGAGAGAGGGAGGATACGGTTGAGAGTAGAGAGAGAAAGTGAAAGACTAAAATGAGGGGTTTCTCCCCTTTTTATTTGTTAGTTCACCTTATTTGCACATTATACCCCTCAACTTCGTATTTTATTATTTGAACCGATTTTAAGTTGGTTTCTCATTGCTATGTTTGCTCAAATGACGACAATGATAATTTCTCATTATCATTGCTATTTTAAAAATTCTTCGGTCGATGATTGTCATTTATTCAACCGATGTCGGTTCTTACTGTTTGCTTGCTCAAAAAATTACGATGAGAATTTCTCCTCATCTTTTCTCATTTTAAAATTGTGATCGAAATTTGCTTAATCTGAAATAATAATTCATTAATACATTAATTGAGCCTTAAATTGTAAATTACATGTACTTGAAAAGTAGGGATGTTACAAATCAAATATTAAATATATAAAATACAAGTTCATATATACACATACATATTAAAAATAAATATATCACAAACTAAATATATCCAGAATTATTATACACAAAACGACTTAAAAAAGATTAAAAAACTAAAATATATAAAATATTAGTTAATAAATCTATAAAATGAAGATAAAAAAACTAAAATATATACATTAGAATAATAATAAACACTCAATATTATGTAAATAATCAATACTAAGGATACATAAAATGTTTTAAAAAAATATTTTTTAAAATTTGGAATTTTAGGATATCCGAAATTTCAAATATTTTTGTATCGGATTTTCGGATATTTATTTTTGATGCTCAGATTCGGATTTTTACGAACACCTCTGCGTACCCATCGAGCACTAATCAAACTTGGTTTTAGCAATTAACCGAACTACTAGGTAATTTTTTTTAGTTGTTCTATGTGGGTGGGTCATCCCAAAACGAAAATTTTATCATCCATGATCTATCAACTAAACCAATAGTGGTGTACTTTGGTCATGTTTGGTAGAGAGCTTCCAAAAGCTTTTAAGAGCTTTTAGAAGCTTTTATTTTGAATAAGCTCTACTAAAAAATAAAAGCTTTGTTTGGAAGGATACATAGAATTTTCATTTTCTCAAAAATAAGCTCTTTTTTTAAAAAGCTAGTAGAAGTAGCTTTTCAAAAGCTCCGGAGCTTTTAGTCAAACATATTACCTTTTTACCCTTCTATTAATAATAAACTATCACCTTTAATTAATATTAATGCTCTTTTAAGTAATTTAATACTAAAAACTACAGCTACAACTACTTTTACCAAACACATTTATAAAACTAAAAGCTCTAGCTCTTTTAACAAGCTTCAGCTCTCAAAAGCTTCAGCTACTAAAAGCTCTACCTCTATTAAAAACACAAAGCTACAGCTAGTTTTGCCAAACATACCCTTTGAGGAAAAGAAAAGAAAAAATATCGCAGCTATTCAGTGCTTTCGTCAAACAAAATATTCGAGTAAAGCTTATAAAACTATTTATTTTCAAAGGTTGCCAATTTTGAACCTAACTTATGAAAAAGTGTGGCAGGATTAATTTTAAACGCAAATAAAAACTTATTAATGTATGCGATACAAACACTTTAAACCAATTATTACTATCATAACGCAAAACCGAACATCTATCATAACGCAAAACCGAACATCTTGTTAGTTAGTTTGAGCATTTTAATTATCCATATATTCACAATAACATTTCTATTTATATTGTGAAAAACAAATATAATATGTATGTGAATATGATATTATAATATAATAGTATCTTGAGTAGATTACATAAATGGTCCATGTGGTTTGCATAAAACTTTAGATACGGTCCTTGTGGTTTTAATTTTGCATAAACGGTCCTTATTTTCACTGTTTACTTGCAAAAATGATCCCTCTGCCGTTAACTTTAACAATCAAATGGTTAAATCTTTTATAATGACCATTTTACCCTTTTCTTTGATAACATTTTGGTCCCTCAAGTTTGTAGTTCATTTTAGTTTTGGTCCATCAAGTAAATTTTTTTATTTAACTCTTTTATTATTATTATACTAATAAAAATTATTATTATTATTATTATTATTATTTATTATTGATTTACTTTTTACACATTAATTTATTTGTTTGTTAAGTTTCCTATATTTTAATATAATTTTCAGTTTAAATTACCAACTTATTAATTTTTTATTATTATACACAATAGTATCAAATTAGATGTCATTTCGTTTTTAGCTTTTTCGAATGAAAAAATAAAAATATTTTATATTGTAGTTTTCCAATCCAAAAAAAAAAAATTGAATCTTAAGCTTTTATTCTTTTTACAAATGAAAAAAATTTACTAACCATTCATGTTTAATTTTTTTCATTTTCTAAACGTAAAAAGTTACGAAAACCAATCTGTTTTTTTTTTATTTTTTTTCTGCATCAAAAGATTCAACATATTCAGATTTTTATGTTTTGGAAAACGAAAGTAAATACAAACAATTCTGTTATTTGTTTTTAACGAAAAAACTACGGGTAATTCTGATTTTCAGTTTTTCCAAACAAAATAATCATTTTATTTTTCTAGTTTTTCGAACCAAATCATTACCTTTTATTTCTTTTGTCCGAACGATTACGCTTTAAAGTTTTTTAAAAAAATGAAATAGTGTGTAGTCTTTTTGTTCGGAAAAACAAAAATAATGAAATGGTTTTTAGTTTTTTACGATTGAAAAAAAGTTAAAAACGTAGTGATTAGAATAACATAAAAACCGAACAAAAAAATAGATTATTTCATTTTTTTAAAAAATTGTATTTTGTACGTTTGGAAAAAGCTAAAAAATCAAAATGAGTCTATTTTTTTGTTCGCTTTTTATATCATTCTAATCATTACGTTTTAAACTTTTTTCAATAGTAAAAAACTAAAAAACCATGCTATTTTCTTAGTTTTTCCAAACAAAAAGGCTACACACTATTTTATTTTTTAAACAACTTTAAAGTGTAATGGTTCGTATTTCGTTCGGTGAAAAAAATAAAAGGTAATGGTTTGGTTGAAAAACTAGAAAAATAAATTGATTTTTGTTTGGAAAAACTGAAAATCAGAATTATTCGTGGTTTTTTCGTTTGCAAAAACAAATAACAGAATTGTTTGTATCTATTTTCGTTTTCCAAATCAAAAAATCGGAATGGGTTGAAATATTTTGGTGTAGAAAAAAAAACGGATTGATCTTCGTAGCTTTTTACGTTTTAAAATGAAAAAACTTAGAACATGTATGGTTAGTAACTTTTTCTCTTGGTTTGGAAACTACAATATAAAATGTTTGTATTGCAATCAGCACGAATTCCTTTAAATGGATCCCTCTCTCTTCAAGTTTTCATTTGAAAAGCTAAAAAAGAAAATGGATTCTAATTTGATACAATTGTTTATAATAAAAAGAAATAATTAAGTTTGATATTTAAATTATAGAATATATTAAAATATAGGAAACTCAATAAAAAAAAAATTAATACTTAAAAAGTTAAAAATAATAATAATAAAAATAAAAATAAATAATAATAATAGCTATAATAATAACGATAATAAATATAAGACTAAATTACATAAATGGTCCCCGTGGTTTATATGAAATTACGTTTTTGGTCCCTGAAAGAATTTTATTACACCACTAGTCCCTAAAATCGAAAAGTTGTAACATTTTAGTCCCTGAAACTAACGGCCGTTAACTTGAGCCGTTAGTTTCAGGCATTTTCGTCCGTTTGAATTTCAGGGACCATTTATGTACATATCATACTTTCAAGGACCAAAATGTTACTTTCTTTTTATAATTTAATTTAATTTTTCATAGTTTTCATATATATATATTTAGTATTTCTTTCTTTTTATAAATTATTTATCCAAATATAACATTTTATTTTTTATTCCTTTTATTTTAATTATTAATTTTTATTTGTATGTTTATTGTTGTTATTAAGGTTAGCTTTTTTTTTTATGTATTACTATAATTATTTATTTAAGATTATATATGATATACATGGTTCATTTTTTTCAATTATTTATTGAGAATCCAAATATTTATCTATTCTTTTTTTCATTTAAGAAAATAAAAACTAGTTGTAGTTTTTTTCGTTTGGAAAATCTAAAATCGAAATGATTATTTCTTTATCCATTCAAAAAAGTTCAAAATAAGGACGTGTTGAATCTTTTTTCGTTTGGAAAAAAAATAATCAAAATGGTTCGTAGTTTCTTCGTTGCAAATACTTGATAAAAAATTTAATTTTAAATGGTTTGAAAAAATCAAGAATTGGAATGGTTATCGCTTTTTAGTAAAAAAATTTTAATTTCGAATGGTTTGTTGTTTTTTATTGAAAAAATTAAAGTTTATTGATTTTTTTATCTACGTTTAATTAAATCCGAATGGTTTTTTGTTTGAAAAAATCAAATATCATAATGATTCATCGTTTTTTTATCAAAAAACTAAAATAAAAAAAATAACCATTCTTAATTTATTTATTTTTTACTAAAAAACGATAAACCATTACAATTCTTGATTTTTTCAAACAAAAAAATCATTCTTCTTTTTAATTAAACATAGATAAAAAAATCAATAAAACTTCAATTTTTTTATAAAAAACAACAAATCATTCGGAAATTAATTTTTTTATTGCTAAAAATCGATTAACCATTCCAATTCTTGATTTATTCAAACCATTTAAAATTAAATTTTTTATCAAGTATTTGCAATGAAGAAACTACGAACCATTTTGATTATTTTTTTTCCAAACGAAAAAAAGGTTCAACACGTCCTTATTTTGAACTTTTTTGAATGGATAAAAGAAATTAATCATTTCGATTTTAGATTTTCCGAACAAAAAAAACTACAACTAGTTTTTATTTTCTTAAATGAAAAAAAGAATAGAGAAAGTTTGGATTCTCAATAAATAATTTAAAAAAATGAACCATGTATATCATATATAATCTTAAATAAATAATTATAGTAATACATAAAAAAAGCTAACCTTAATAATAACAATAAAAATACAAATAAAAATTAATGATTAAAATAAAAGGAACAAAAAAATAAAATGTTATACTTGGATAATTAATTTATAAAAAGAAAGAAATACTAAATATATATATATACGAAAACTATGAAAATTAAATTAAATTATAAAAAGAAAGTAACATTTTGGTCCCTGAAAGTATGATATGTACATAAATGGTCCCTGAAATTCAAAAGGACGAAAATGCCCCTGAAACTAACGGCTCAAGTTAACGGCCGTTAGTGTCAGGGACCAAAATGTTACAACTTTTCGATTTTAGGACTAGTGGTGTAATAAAATTCTTCCAGGGACCAAAACCGTAATTTCATATAAACCACAGGGACCATTTATATAATTTAGTCTAAATATAATAATAAAAGAGTTAAATAAAAAAATTTACTTGAGGGACCAAAACTAAAATGAACTACAAACTTGAGGGACCAAAATGTTATCAAAGAAAAGGGTAAAATGGTCATTATAAAAGATTTAACCACTTGTTTGTTAAAGTTAACGGCAGAGGGATCATTTTTGTAAGTAAACAGTGATAATAAGGACTGTTTATGCAAAATTGAAAATACAGGGACCATATCCAAAGTTTTATGTAAACAACAGGGACCATTTATGTAATTTACTCTAGTATCTTTTTCTTCTTATATACCTTTACGAGAAAAATAACGGAACAAAATCTATACTATATATAATAAGAAAACCACTTGGAGTTTCTGGATCATTGGATTGAAAGAAATCAATGGTCCAGATTAATGACAACTCATAATTATTTATGAAATGTCTTTTATACCCTTAATTAAAATCAATAATTATATCAATGCCATTTTATCTTTCTTTCCTAATTAAAATCAATAATTAAAAAATATATAAATATTCTTTTATCTTTCTTTCCTAATTTATTTCCTTACATTAATCACTTCAATTTATTATATTAAAAGCAATTAACCAATAGGTTGCTAAAAACTAAAACATATATATTGTCTTTAAAATTCGAAACATGCATATAATAATTGTAATAATTTTGATCTTAAAACAAATATTTATCATTAATATAACATAACTTTTTTAGTTAAATCATATTAGGTATAAAATGTTGACAAATTAGATACAATTATTCCTTCATATATTTCATATGTTTTCATTCATAAATATTCTATAAAAATATTGATTTTAAAATTTAAACTAATTTATAGAATTTAAAATCTACTTTTATTCTTAGAATTTTCTATTATTATTACTTATTAGTACCAATTATAAGAAATTATCAATTCTTTTTATCGATTCTAAAAAATCTAAATGAAAATATGAATTGATATAAATAGTACACTTAATAATCTAGCTAATCTATATATCTATAATAAATACTAATAAAAGAGTAACTTTACTCTTTTCTTGTGAACACGTGTCATCACTATGAATCGATACGTGACATTTATGAGTTTTAAAAATAATAAAGAAATTTAATTGAATTTCATCCAAATATAATATAATCTACTTTTAAATTCAAATCAAATCAAACAAAATCTAATACTCTGCTAACTTATTAATTATAATATAATATAATAAAAGTTAAAAAAACATAAGCAAATAATTACTATTCATATATATTTATATAGTTTTGTATAAAAAAATAATACTTATATCTTTACCTTTTAATTTATTATATTATATATATATTAAAAATATCCGCGTAATACGCGGGTAATAAACTAGTACTATTCATTAGAAAGCTTTGTTCATGTGAGTGCAAGAAAATTCCGTTTATATTTGCTAACCATACATGCTATTTTTCTCTAACATGCATCATGATATAGGTTTTTACGCACTTATATTATTTTAATAAGCTAAAATGTAAAACTGAGTGGCTACTTTTAAATTTTTATTCAATATTTTATAAACCTAGACTAGGGATAATGGCTCATGACTTTAAAAATATTTATATGTGTAAAAATAAACTCTTTTGTAGGCAAAAATCATTACTTTTATTATAAATCACATAAATATGTAATTTCAATAATTTATTTTGTAATTTTTTATGAATCTTAATTGTATCATATTATATACACCATTTATAGGTAAAATATTTAATAAGTAGATCATGCATATTGCAAAACGTTTCATAATCTTAGATTATTTTGTTTAATAAATGATATACCCTATTGTCCTGAAAAACTGCAATATAATTTAATAATTTATAATTATATGTTAGATATTTAAATATATCATAATGCAAAAATGACTTAAAATAAGTACACATTAATATACTAAAACTTTATTTATTTAGTACTCAGTATTAATGTAACATCATCAATATTACGATAATAGTAATTGTACATATATATAATAAGAATTATAAATATATTGTAGATTACCTTAGTGTGTAAAAGAAAATTAATAATCCGTGTGTATATATACGTCATAAATTATATATTTGTATTTATTACTATAAATTTAATTGTTAATGTAACGTTTATTTTATCGATACAACATTTATAATATACATAATGATCATTCTCATATTCTTATTTAGAAACAAGAGATTTTGAGTTTTTAATATTTATTTATGAAATGTTAAGAGAATGGTACTTTTAAAATAGAACTTTTTTTGTTTTTAAAAAAAGATATTAGCACATATAAATTGTAGTTTAATAATTTGAATTTTTTAGGTTTTACTAATTAATTATTTATGTAATGTTAGAATAGTGGTCTACTATTTCTTATAATAAAAATTTTCTATTCTCTCAAAAAAAAAAGTTAGCACTTAATTTAATTTAATAATTTGAAATCTTGAGATAACAAAAAAAAAAAAATCTAAATCTAAAATCCCGAGCAAATAAATAAAATAAAATCATAACAAGAAAAAGAAAAAAATAAAAAATAAACAAAAGCCATACAAGTTAGCCTCTAAGTTATTATCACTCAAACCATCAATATATAGCTAATCAGTTTATTGTAATATTTAAAGTATCATAATCTTTTCTTAATTAACAAATAGATAAAAAAAAATATATGTTTTTATATCTCGTTGCAGCGCACAAAAATGCCGCATTCAAACCTGTTTAATATCATAAGGGGAGATTTCTAATCACACCTGATTGATACACTTAAGGGGAGATTTCTAATCAAACCTGATTGATACACTTAAGGGGAGATTGTCTTCCCTTACTGGTTTATAACAAACATTCCATTCAAATTTTCATTTATTATATTTGTTTATATTTTTATTACAGGTATTGTTATTATGACTACGATGAGTTGAAGTCCATGGTCTCAAAATCGCCCCTCGCACATCAGTAGGACTTCTCATGAGTAGAATCTTATAATCTACTGTAGGATCATAAGGTGTCGATCCGATTAGAATCTATGTAATTTGCTTAAATTAAAATTTTAAAAATTTATAAATGAGTTAACTTTATTAAATAAAAAAATAAAAACATGGATTATTTATCTAATTAA
>JAANYP010001561.1:30159-64837 GCA_020465985.1 Centrapalus pauciflorus | reverse complement strand
AAGTGGCAGCATGCAATGTTGACCATGAGGGCCAAAAGATTTCTAAAAAAAACTGGTAGGACCAACTTTCAAGCCAAGACAGAAGGCAAACCATCTTTTGATAAATCAAAAGTGGAATGCTATAAATGCCATAAGCTTGGTCACTTTGCCAGAGAATGTAGATCTCAAGGTCAACAGCCATCAAGGACTTCACAACCCATTCTAACATCATCATCAACAGCACTTGTCTCTCAAGAAGACAATGTGTTTGACTGGAGTGATCAGACAGAGGAAGAATTTCAAAATCAAGCACTTATGGCAGAAACATCAAATGTCTCCTCCACTGAACTACCATCTGAGGTAAATTCTAAACTCTGCTCTCAATCATGCAAAAATATGGTTAAAAAATACAGAGATCATAATGAGAGCATGTGCAAAACTCTAGCTAAGATGGAAGGAAGGAGATATGAATACATGCAAGCCATAGAAGATCTGGAAAAACAGATCAATGATTATAAGGACAATGAGATTCAAATGGGTTATGATAGAACCTATCATGAGTGGGAGAAAAAGGAGCTAAATAAGAAAATAGAATCTCTAAATAAAAAGGTAGAAGAGACTGAACAAAAGGTGTTTGAGGCTAATAAGAAACTAGAATCTGTTAACATAGATCTAGTAAACTTCAAGTTAGCAAATCAAAAGCTGGAACACCTAATGGAAGTCCAATTTAAAGATAGAGTGAAATCTCAGGTCAATCCCAAAGAAGGAATAGGATACAGAGCTACTCCACCTCCATACAATAACAAGTACATTCATCCAATGAGTGAGGTTGCTGACAGACTTGTCAATGAACCACTAGATGAGTCTATGACTATTGTAGATCCTATCCTTGATAACAGTCCTGAATTAAAGGAAGATAAGAGTCAAAATAGAGACTGTGACACAATAAGTGCACCCATAGAGGTCCAAGCCCCCAGTAAGAAAGGAAAAGAGAAGATGAGTGTATGCAATGCTATTCCACAAGTTTCTGTACATTCTAACTGTAACACTGCATCTTCATCAAAAGGAAATAAAGGAGGTAAAACTGTTTCTGTCTGCACATGCCAAAAGCATGGTGTTCAAAAGTTTTCTAAGCAACAGCAGGTAAGAGGAAATCAGAGAAACAAGAACCAGAAATTGGCAGAAAAGTCTGGTTCTCCAATTCAAACTGTCAAAAGATGTTTTCACTGTGGAAGGAAGAATCACTTAGCCAAAGATTGTTTTTACAAACCAGCTGTTGCAAAACAGACTGTGCATCACATAAAATCATATCTTATTCAGGCAAAGCACTCAAAAGTGAAACCTTCCACAGCAGTTCCAAAGAAAACAGTTGATCACAGGTTTTCCAAATTTAATAAAAAACAGTCCACACATCAAAAACAAGTTTTGGCAAAGCCTAAATCAAGTTTTAAACAAATATGGTGTGTCAAGGACAAATCTGATGCTCAAACTGCTAATGCAAAAGATCAGACTGCTAAGTCAAAATCTGATGCTGTTAGTACAAAAACTGAAACTGTTAGCACTACAAACACAGCTCAAACTGCTGAGCATCAATCTGGAGCTGCTAGTGAACCATCTGAGACTGTTAAAAGAAAAGATGATCAAAATAATTGGATACCTCATATAATCACCAAATACTCTCCAAAGACTCCATCAGTAGATCTCACTAAATATAAGAAGTCAAAAACAGTATTTAGTTATGTCAATGTACAAGGCCAACCCAAAACCAATTTGGTTTGGGTTTACACCACTACTAACTAAGCTGTTATTTGTGCAGGGCAACCACAGGTCTCCTCATAGAACAAGATGGCATCTTGACAGTGGATGCTCTAGGCACATGACAGGCAACTCTGAATGCTTGTCAAATTTCAAAGGTTTTGATGGAGGTTTTGTTGCATTTGGAGGCAACTCAAAAGGAGGTAAGGTTACAGGTAAAGGTACTGTTAATGCAGGCAACATGACATTCCATGATGTTCTGTATGATGAACAGCTTAAGTACAATTTATTAAGTGTCTCTCAAATCTGTGACAAACAAAACATTGTTCTGTTCACAGATTCTGAGTGCATTGTTCTTTCAAAAGATTTCAAAGTTCCTGAAAATCTTGTTTTACTAAGAACACCAAGAAAGGACAATGTTTACTGCCTGGACACAGATCTCTTATCTAAATCAAATACTTTAAGCTTTTTAATATCCAAAGCATCATCAAATGAGTCTGCTCTTTGGCATAGAAGGATGTGTCACATGAACTTCAAGTCCATGAATGCTTTAGTTAAAAAGAATCTGGTAAGAGGCTTACCACAAAAGGAGTTCATTTGTGATGATCATTGTGTAGCATGCCTTAAAGGTAAGCAACACAAAACTTCTCATAAGACCAAAGAAGTAAATTCAATCTCATCTGTCCTTCAGTTGCTACATATGGATCTATTTGGTCCAACATCTGTTTTGAGTTTGAATAAAAGGGTATACTGTTTAGTCATTGTTGATGATTTCACCAGATTTACTTGGGTTTACTTTCTTAGGTCCAAAGATGAAACTGCTGAGCTAGTTAAGTCTTTTATCCCTAAGATAGAAAACCAATCAAATTCCAAAGTTAAGGTGATAAGATCAGACAATGGAACTGAATTTAAAAATCACATTCTAAACAGTTTCTGTGAGTCCAAAGGCATTGCTAGACAATATAGTGCACCAAGAACACCACAACAAAACGGTGTAGCTGAAAGAAAGAACAGAACATTAATTGAGGCTGCTAGAACAATGTTAGCTGATTCAAATCTGCCAATGACTTTCTGGGCAGAAGCTGTTAATACAGCCTGTTATGTTCTAAATAGGGTTCAAGTTGTTCAATCACAAGGGAAAACTCCCTATGAGTTATTCCATAACAGAAGTCCCTTAATTGCTTTCTTCAAGCCTTTTGGATGCCCATGTACTATTCTTCACACTAAGACTCACTTAGGAAAGTTTGAAAGTAAAGCTGAAGAAGGATTCTTTGTAGGATACTCAACTCAAAGCAAAGCCTATAGAGTATACAACAGTGTGTCTAAAACAATTGAAGAAAGTGCCAATGTTGAATTTAATGAAAATACTGCTAATATCAAAGGCACTGGTCCTGATTGGTTGTTTGATTTAGATTCACTAACACATTCTCTGAGCTTTGTTGAGTATACTGCAGAAGCTGATGCATACAGGGTTGAAGCTGCTAACACAAATTCTCATGCTGCCAATACAATTTCTCAAGCTGTTGGCACAAAGTTTCAGACTGCTGCAGATTCAACAAGTTGGGATGATTACACCACTCTACCACTTCTGTCATGTGATCCTCCAGGGGTCCTGAATGCCCAACATGATGCACATCCAGATACTGAAGTGCCACTCCCAAGTCCTGAGAGAACAGCTCCAACACAAAGGGACACAGTCCCAGATTCAAGTCAAGTTGTTCCTGAAGCTGATCCTTTTACTAGTTCTGATGGAGATGATACAAATCTTGGAACTTCTTTTCAAACAGAGAGAGAGCCCACACTAAGGGTTCACAAGTATCACCCTCTCAATCAAATACTGGGTGATCCAAGCACTCCTGTTCAAACAAGGAAAATGGTTCACAATGAGACTGCTGCTGCTGAACAAGCAGTTCCTGAATTCAGTCTAGCTGCTTTTGAACATGCCTGTTTCATGTCTCAACTAGAACCCAAAAAGGCATCAGAAGCATTAAAAGATTCATCCTGGATTGAAGCTATGCAAGAAGAGCTTTTACAGTTCAAAATTCAAAATGTATGGACTCTGGTGGATCTTCCTAAAGGTAAGAGAGCAATTGGTACAAGATGGGTGTTCAGAAACAAGAAGGATGAGAGAGGGATAGTCATCAAGAACAAAGCAAGACTAGTAGCACAAGGGTACACTCAAGAAGAAGGCATTGATTATGATGATGTATTTGCTCCAGTAGCAAGAATTGAAGCCATCAGACTATTTCTAGCCTATGCAAGCTTCAAAGGATTTAAAGTGTACCAAATGGATGTCAAGTCTGCTTTCCTGTATGGGACAATTGAAGAGGAAGTATATGTGTGTCAACCTCCTGGTTTTGAAGACTACAAGTATCCAGACAGGGTGTACAAGCTAGACAAGGCTCTCTATGGTCTTCACCAAGCCCCCAGAGCATGGTATGACACTCTGTCATCATATCTTCTACAGAATGGATTCAAGAGAGGCACTTTGGACAAAACACTCTTCACTAAGTCTATCAAAGATGAGATTCTGCTTGTCCAAATCTATGTTGATGACATCATCTTTGGTTCAACCAATGATGGTTTGTGCAAAGAGTTTGAGGCCCTAATGCACAAAAAGTTTCAAATGAGTTCAATGGGGGAACTCACATTCTTTCTAGGGCTGTAGATTAAACAGAAGCCTACTGGTCTATTCATAAGTCAATCAAAGTATGTCAAAGACATACTGGAAAAGTTTGGCTATCAAGACACAAAGGTTGCAAGCACTCCAATGGATCCTCATAAACAGCTCCATACAGACAAAGATGGCATAGATGTGGACATTCATCTATACAGATCCCTTATAGGATCTCTCATGTATCTAACATCTTCCAGACCTGATATTATGTTTGCTGTCTGTGTGTGTGCTAGGTTTCAATGCTCTCCAAAGGATTCTCACTTGGTTGCTGTTAAGAGAATCTTTAGATATCTTAAAGGCCAACCACATTTAGGCCTATGGTATCCTAAAGACTCTCCTTTTGAACTAACTGCTTATTCTGACAGTGACTATGGTGGATGCAACATTGACAGGAAATCCACAACTGGTGGATGTCAATACTTAGGAGCAAGACTGGTCTCTTGGCAATGCAAAAAGCAAACAACTGTCTCCACATCATCCACTGAGGCAGAATACGTAGCAGCTGCAAGCTGCTGCTCCCAGGTGATGTGGATTCAAAATCAACTAAGAGACTATGGTATGAATTTCTTATCCACTCCTATTTATATTGACAATTCAAGTGCAATCAGCATTGTGCAAAACCCAGTGAAATTCCCAAAAACCAAGCATATAGAAATCAGATTTCACTTCCTCAGAGACTGTAATGAAAAGAAGTTAATCCAAGTTACCAAAATACATACAGATGATTAGTTAGCTGATCTATTTACAAAACCTTTTGATGTGGGAAGGTTCACTTTCCTAGTATCAAATATTGGTATGGTAAACATGGATTAATTGGTTTTCATTATTATCTACTCAGTATGCTTATTTAAGGGGGAGACACTGTTTCATTGAAAAGTTTCCTAATTTTAAACTAACAGCATGAGAATTTTCTCATGCTGCTAGTTCATTTTCTCGGACTGCTAGTTATTTTCACTTGATCTGTCAAAGTGTGCAGGGTATTTGGGTACTTTTTCAAATGTGTGCACGGGACCCAACCTTTTCGAAACCTTTAAAGGTCCCGATTTCGTTCAGTTGTAACTACCAGTTACAAATTCTTCTTCCACAGCCTCTTACTTTCTCTCTGAACGAATCACACATTCCTCTTTCAAACCCTAAACCATCGTTTCTTCATCAATGGAGTTCCTAAAAGAACACAACTGCCTCCCATACACCCTAAAACACGCTGAACTTCAACCGTTTCATGCAATGATGGATTTCCTCAGACACTCCCATATCCATTATGCCTTATCCATAAACCCTACTATATACATCTCCCATATTGAACAGTTTTGGAATCATGCATCTGTTCAAACCATCAATAGAGTGCCTACCCTCATATCCAAGATTGATGGAACTGTCATCAATATCACTGAGGAATCCATCAGACATCACTTGCATCTTCAAGATGCCTCAGGTATGACCGACCTATCCCTTCAAGCTCTACATTTTGGTCTTCAAAATATTGGTTATAGGGGTCCTGCTGATTCTTTTACTTTTCTTAAGGCACATTTTTCTCCTAAATGGAAATACCTTGTGCATATTATTCAGCAATGTTTAAGCCCCAAAAGAACTGGTTGGTCTGAGTTTTCTTCAAATATTGCCACTGCCTTTGTGTGCTTTTCTACTGGCCAACAGTTAAATTTTTCAAACATGATTTTTCAGGGGATGTTAAGGCATCATTCCCTAAAGAATGGGAAATTTCTGATATATCCTATGTTTTTGGCAGAAATTATTGCACACACATGCACAACTCCACATTTACATAAACGGATACATGTTTCCCATAGGCACTCATTGTCTTCAATCAAAAGGCTGTTAAAGCCAAGTGCCAATTTTGTCAGTGTAGATGTAACATTGCCCTCTGCAATGATGAACATCATTCCAGGAAACAGAGGAGAGGGTCCTGACCAGACACAGCCCAACATTCCTGCTTCACCCCCAGGACCCCAACCCACTCCTCATGATACAAATATTCCATCTGATCCTTTTGTACAGCCAAGACGCCCACTAAGATACTTATATAAAAGAAAAAGGGGACCAGGAGCTTCTTCCTCCTCCTCCCATCAACAAGAGCCATATATCCCTGTGCAAAAGTATACTTCTACATAGAATATCCAAAGGGAACCAGTTGAGGAAACTCACATCCTCTCTCAGGAGGTGAACATCTCTTCAGAGATGGTTCATATGAGTTCTGTGGCTGGCACTACTGATGTCTCTGCACAAGAGGCACAGGACAGAGCCAACATAGCTAAGACCACGCTCATGGCAACAGCAAGTGTGCAAACACAAGCTGGAAGTCCCCAGAACCAAGAAAAGAGGGGCCCAGAAGTTTCTACTTCTGGTCTTAATGTCAGTGATAGATCACAAGCACCCCAGGTGTTTTCTGATCTTGAGACAAGTCTGCAACTCATGCTTTTGACGGATCCCAAGCTGAAACCTGCTGTAGCCATGTTGGAATATCAAATGTCCATCATTGCTGCACAGGGGGCTCAAATTTTTGAACTCAAACAGGCAGAGGCTGCTCAGAATAAGCGAATGGATTATCTTCACAAAGGGTTCACCCTCTGTGGAAATAAAATTATGAAATTAGAGCAGATGATTCAAACCCAAGGGGCAAAGGTTGTCGGTCCTTCTGACCAAACCAATGCTTCCAAAAAGGGGGAGAATCAGGAGGTTCCCAAGTCAGTTCAAGCAGCTCCAACAACAACAGTCCAAGCAGCATCAACAGTTCCAGTTTCTAGGCTAGCAGTCCCAACAGCTTCTCAAGCTGTTAGCCTAGAAACTCAAGCTGCTCCTTCAAAAGCTACTGGAGTTGTGATCAGGGAAGGCATTCAAGCTCCATCAAGCACAGTCCAAGCTACAACATCTGCTGCAAAAGACAAGGGCAAGGGCATTCTCATTGAGTCTCCAAAGCATAAATTTTCTTCCAAAGAAGCCCAAATTGCCTTTGATGCTGAAATTGCCAAAAGAATAGCAGAAGAACAGGACAAGGAATTAGATCAGCAAGCCCAAACCCCAATGGATGATGATGAGACTTTAGGTGATTACTTAAAGGGGTTTGTGGTTAAGCAAGGAGCAAAGAAGAGAAAGATGCCAACAGGGCACTCTAAAGCTTAGCACAGAAGATTTTTGATATATTTTGCATTTGCAGCAGGTATCCAAAGAA
Source organism: Centrapalus pauciflorus (assembly GCA_020465985.1). NCBI lineage: Eukaryota > Viridiplantae > Streptophyta > Magnoliopsida > Asterales > Asteraceae > Centrapalus > Centrapalus pauciflorus. The sequence continues at coordinate 57,239 of JAANYP010001561.1, read as the reverse complement.
AATGGCTCAGTCCATGCCAACTGAAAGGCTGCAAGAGATTCATGACAAGGAGATGGACAAAAGAAAGAGAACAAAAGTCTCTCCAGAAGCTCAACCATCCCAAAAAGTCCAACCATCAACTCAATCAGTACAAACTGAAGCTGATGCCAGTGCACCTGCTTCCACTGATCAAGCAGTTATTTCTATTCCTTCATCTGTTAAGAGGGTGCTCTTTGAGCAACACTTGCAAAAGGCTATGGAGATAGAGAAGCTGATTGATCAGCATGATTTCACAAAGCCTCAAATCAACTACTGGTTTGCTAAGTCACTGGATGAAAGAGATTTAAGGGTCAAGTTTGTAATAAGAAGAGAGTCTGGACCAGAAGAAGAGTTTGATACATTCTGGCAAATGGTTCAGAAGCTGACCAGGGATGAATTGATAAAGATGTACAACATAGGGTCTGTTACACAAGTTAGATCTGCTCTTCCACAAGTGAAACAACTCATCAGAGATCTAAGTATAGTGGTTGACCCTGAATTTGCAAGACAAGAGATAGAAGATGCTGAGAAGAAAGGGAAAAAGATCAAGCAAATTGATCTGTTTGTCAAGTCAAAGACATACAGAATCAAATTCACAGATGGGTCTGGTATCTTCTTCAATCTCGAGTTTTACAATTTTTCAAAAGATATGTTGCTGCAAATAAAATCAGCTAGAGTATCTTGTGATAAAGAAGAGATGAAGAGAGAATTTTTGAAGGCTATAGATCATAAACTTTCACAGCTGTAAGTTTTGTAAGCCTTGGTTTGTAAATAACAGCTTACTTATTCATTTCCATTTTTTTTAGAACTTAAAGTCTTGTGTAAAGAATTTAAGTTAGGGGGAGATTGTTGGGAAATAGTTTAAGTATATTCAAGCTGCTAGTTAGACTTTTTAGACTGTTAGTAGTTTTTAAATGTAAATACAAAGTTCATACTGCTAGTTGAAGAAACTCGAGCTGCTAGTGTAAAAGTTCAAGCTGCCAGAGCAAAACAACTCAAGCTGCTCTGCTCATGCTGTCAAGAGATTCAAGCTGCTCAACAGTTTCAGAAACAGAAAGTGCTGATTTTCAGGAAACGATATCTACGTGAAGATTCCAGCATATCTACTATCAGAGAAGTCATTATTTGTCAAGGAAACATATCAAGAAGCAATATAAATACATAGAATAGGTCTTTCTATTGTATAGGTTTTTCCTGCATATTTTGAGTCTGTAATTGCTTTGTTGATTAAGTTTTCATAAGCCTCTAAGGTTGTAAAACCCTAAGAACAGTCTGTGTTCTTCGTCTAATCAAACAGATTAGAGGTGATTGTAATCGTTGAATTCAGCAATACAAACAGTCTTGATTAATTCTTGTGTGTTTATTCATTATTGATTCTGAAAGTTTTTGATAAAATAATTAAGTGTTATTCCGCAAACTTCTTGATTAAACTTTGATTCAAAGCAAGATTATTGATTTATACTCTGATAAATTCAAATCAGTTAGTCTTGGTAATTCATATTTAGATCCTGATAGAAGAATTCAGTGCTCTTCACTGACACTGAAGCGTTGGTGCTAAAACCGGGGTTCAAGATTCCTGAAGAGTGGATATTAATGCGGGCACCAAGGAAGAATGACTTGTACATGCTCGATATGAACAAGCCGGAATCTTCGATGGGTCCGATCTGCTTACTGTCTAAAGCTTCGGAGACTGAATCAGTATTGTGGCACAGACGCATGGCACACTTGCACCTAAGAAAAATGAACTATATTACGAAAAATGGGTTGGTGCAAGGTGTGCCTATGAAGAGTTTTCAGTTCGAGGACAAGTGTCTACCATGCAAGAAGGGCAAACAACATAAGAAAGCACACAAGTCCAAGACTCAGAACTCCATCACTACCACATTCGATTTGCTGCATATGGACCTCTTCGGACCAATCAACAAAAAGAGTATAGGTGGTAGTTGGTATTGTTTAGTTATCACTGACGATTACTCACGATTTTCTGGGGTTTTCTTTTTAGGTACAAAGGACGAGACGGCTTCCAAGCTCATCGGGTTCTTAGACCAAGTGGAGAATTCCTATGGAACAAGGGTTAAAAGGCTACATAGTGATAATGGAACAGAATTTAAAAACACTGTAATTGGTGTATATTGCCTATCAAAGGGCATAGTGCATCAATTTAGTGCACCGTATGAGCCTCAACAAAATGGGGTGGTCGAACGTAAGAACAGGACATTGATTGAGGCAGCTAGGACTATGCTTTCGGATTCAAAACTTCCTACCATGTTTTGGGGGAGGCAGTGAATACCGCATGTCATATTTTAAACCGGGTCCTAACTGTCAAATCTTTGAACAAAACCTGTTATGAAATTTTGAATAAACGCCACCTAATTTAACTGGCTTCGAACCGTTTGGGGTACCATGTACTTTACTGCGAACAAAACATCAACCCAAGTTTGGTGAAAAGGCTGACGAAGGATACTTCCTAGGTTATATGTCGAACTCACCAAACAAACGGGTTTTTAACAAAACGAATGGTACAGTAGAGATTGTGTATAACATTGAAGTCACAAGTTATACACATGAACCCCAAATAGGTCCGGAATGGATATTTGACTATGATAGATTGTTTGAGTCATTTAACATTCCTTTGGATGAAAATGCAGGCACGATCGAAAAGGACATGGCGACGTTGCATCTGAATGACGAAGGTCATACCTTTCCGAGGACTACATTTCAATCCACATCCGAGCCTACTTTGACTGAAGATGGATCTCCAGAAGTCACTGATCCAGAAGCACCTTCAACTGAGAATCAGACTCAGACAACAAATTCCAACTCTGAGGAAATTGTCCACGAGGAGGAAAATGTGGAATCTGAGGATGTTCCCCCATTAGGTGAAATAGGATCTAACTTAGGAGATAATCTGAGAGTTGACGAGATAGAGACATCTAGGATCAACAAGAACCATCCTATAGATAGCATCATAGGAAATCCTAATGAGGGTGTGAGGACTAGGAGTAGTTTAAATAACAACACTGTGTTGTTGTCGATGATAAATGACTCTGAGGCATATCATACCTGCCTTTATTCTTGTTTCATCTCGCAAGTAGAGCCGAAAAATGTGCAAATGGCACTAAAGGATAACTCCTGGGTTGAAGCGATGCAGGAAGAACTCTCTCAGTTTAGGAAACTAGAAGTGTGGGAGTTAGTTCCATTACCTCAAGGGGAAATTGCCATAGGAACCAAATGGGTTTTTAAGTGCAAAAGAGACGATCGGGGTATAGTCACTCGCAACAACGCTAGGTTAGTTGTAAAGGGTTTCAACCAAGAGGAGGGAATCGATTACAATGAGGTGTTTGCGCCAGTAGCAAGGCTGGAAGCCATTAGGTTGTTTCTGGCTTTTGTTTCCTTCAAGGGCTTTAAGGTATATCAACTAGATGTTAAGAGTGCTTTCCTCTATGGCAAAGTAAAGGAGCTGGTGTATGTAGAACAGCCGCCCGAATTTACAGATCCAAAATATCCAGATAGAGTATATCGTTTAGATAAAGCTCTATATGGATTGCATCAAGCACCAAGGGCGTGGTACGAGACTTTATCCAACCATTTGTTAGAGAACGGGTTTGAAAGGGGTAGGATAGATAGTACGCTGTTCGTTAAGAGAAAGGGAGAACACTTCATCTTGGTACAAGTGTACGTCGATGATATCATCTTTGGATCATCAGACGAACAAATGTGCAAGGATTTTGAGAAGGTGATGAAGTCGAAATTCGAGATGAGTGCAATGGGAGAGTTAAATTTCTTTTTGGGGTTGCAAGTTGACCAGAAGAAGGAAGGTATGTTTATCCATCAGACGAAGTATGTCTATGACATATTAGAATGCTTCGGGATGGAAGGGACGAAACTGACTGCCCATTTCAGCACGCCGATTCAAGTGAATCACAATCTCGGACCGGGTACTGAAAGTGATACCGATGTGGATCCGACGTTATATCGGGCCATGATTGGATCACTTATGTATTTAACTGCTTCAAGACCTGACATCATGTTTGCTGTGTGTATTTGTGCTAGGTTTCAAGCTAATTCGAAGGAGATGCACATGAAAGCTGTGAAGCGGATTCTACGATACCTCAAGTCGAAACCGAAGCTGGGACTTTGGTATCACGCGGAGGGAGATCTAGAGTTGGAGGCGTTCACGGATTCTGACTACGGAGGATGCAGCTTGACGCGCAAATCAACAACTGGAGGTTGTCAATTCCTAGGAGGGAGACTGGTTTCCTGGAAATGCAAGAAACAGACGTCGGTAGCCGTGTCTACGTGTGAGGCCGAGTATGTTGCTGCTGGTAGTTGCTGCTCACAGGTTCTGTGGATACAACAACAATTGCAGGATTACGGTTTGGCTTACACTCAAACTCCCATTAGGATAGATAACCAATCTACAATTTCTATAACAAATAATCCAGTTAAGCACAGTAAAACAAAGCACATAGACATAAGGCATCATTATATTCGTGATTGTGCTGAAAAAGACTTAATCAAATTGGTAAAAGTGGCAACGGACGATAATAATGCTGATTTATTTACCAAAGCCTTTGATAAGTCACGGTTTGAATATTTGATTCAAGTAAATGGAATGCGCAACCCGAGTAAATTGACCTTAGTAGAAGTTGTATTTCCTTTTATAGCTGTAGTATTTCTTTCTTTTTATAGTGAGTTTGCTAAATTAGGATAGTTTCTATTTTTAGTAAGTTAGTAGGTTATCTTCTTTTATTGCTATTTCTTATGAAAAACAAAAGAAAAAAGAGAGAAAACCATAAAAAATTCAAAAAAAAAAAAAAGAGATTATCAGAAAAAGAGTTAAGTCTTAGATGCATAGGTTCAAAGTGACGAAAATTAGCACAGTCGTTACAAACTCTAAGTGTTTAGGTTTTCACACATAATGCACCTAAAATTCTAAGTGTTATACTTTATTTTAGTTTGATGTGTTGGTAGGCATAATACATATAGGGAGTCTCAAGGCTAATAAAATATTCAAGAAAAAGTCAAACGTGTCACTAACTTAGATGTATGACCAATCGGTCTTAATTTTTATGTACGAGACATACAAACTTTGATTCTAAATGAGGTATGCAAACTTTCTGGGGATGTATAGCAACATCAAATACATCTTAAAATGGAAAGAATAGAAAAATCATACAAAATTGAGAGTCAAAAACATGTAACTCTGTTGTACGTAAGTACAGACCTGTTGCCTCTGTTTTGATTCGGGTTAGCAAGATAAGTCGCTTTGTCTGTACGTAAGTACAGACCTGTCACCGCTGTCTTGCTAGCTTTAAAAATAAACCTTAAGTCAAACTAAGACACTTTGTTGTATGAAAATACAGACCTGTGTCCGATGTTTGTCTTTTAAAGAAAGTTTGCAAATACCAACAAGTTAGAATCATTGTCTGTATGCGTTGATCATAAAAGTTTTTTTGTTCAAAATTTTTAAAATTTTATTTTTACTTTTACTTATTTTATTTTATGTTACTTTATTTTATTTTATTTTATTTTATTTTGAATTTACTTAGGAAAAGGGTCAAAAAATTACTGAGGGTGCATTCATAGTTGAATAAAATAAACATTGCGTGAAAATCTTGTGCTTAGGGTAAAAGATTTGGCATAGTTTATTCCGTTACACAATAAGGTTGAAAAAGTTGAATTTATTTCAAAATTTTTGAAATTTTCAAAGTTTCAGGGGTTAATTCGAGTTTAACCTAAACTCGAATTTGGCTGTGCTCGAATCTGTCAGTAGATTCGAAAGAGGTATTAGACTCGAAGGTTGGTGGTGTAAATAGGTCAACAGTGATGGTCATTATTCCAACTGTTCTCGAATCTATACTCTCGAGTTTGTCTTTGGTGATTTCGAATCTATTCTCTCGAGTTTGCTGTTTTCAAGAAATCAACTATTTGTCGAGTTTCTGTCCGTGTGGGTTCGATACTACTCATAGCTCTAGGTATAATCAAGTGTTTTGTACAAGATTTAAGTAGTATTATACTCCATTTAGGCCAAAATCATTAGATTTTGAAGTTTTATTGGTAGAAAGTTGGTTTTTCAAAATTACAAACTTTTAACTGGTAAAAAGTCAAATTAATTACAAATATCATTGATTAGAACCTAGTAGGACTAAAAGATGTGAGTTTCTGAGTCTAACATGGTTAAAATCATAGATTTTTGTGAGGTTGGTGGCCGACTCCTTCGAGTCTGTTCGTGGCTTGATTCGAGTTTGTCAGTAAACTCGAATGGCCATTAAACTCGAATGTGTCATTTAACTCGATTATATGTTCATTCGAATCTGATGTTCGAGTTTGTCAATTTATTTGAATTATTTGATTTAAATTTTAATTAAGCTTGTAGAAATTCTGAAGTGTTGGATTTTGTGCTTATACAAGTTCAAAATAAAACAAATTTGAATTTAAACAAGTTTATTCATTTTTAATAATTCTCATATTTTATTTGATATATTATGCAGACATGGCGGATAGAGTATTTGTACCGAAGCATAATATGGTTATTCCCCCGGACCATAATATCCCTGAAGCGCAGGCTTTCCGCCAGATGGTGGATTTCCTGGTGGAGTCCAGGATTTCGTTCGCACTATCGCACAATATCCAAATCGTTATTCCCTACGTGCGACAATTTTATGAACATTTGCAAGTCGATTCCACTGTCACTCCGACAGTTCTTAGGACTAGGATTGCTGGTAATCCGCTGGTATTTTCTGCTGATATACTGCGCCAAGTTCTGCAGCTGGGAACTCAGGAGCAAGAGAATGGGCCTATAGATTTCCCATTAAGTATTAGGCAGGCTGCCTTTGTAAGGATGGGATATAGTTTGGATGTTACTAAGACATCCTATATGAAGAGTGGGCTCATTGGGCAATGGCGATATCTGGCGCACGTGTTCATGGTATGCTTTGCGGCGAAGAAAGCGGGATTTGATTATATAGTATCGAAGATCCAATCAGGGATTTTCGCATTGGTTTATAACTAGAAGTTTAGCTTTTCAGATATGTTCTTCTCCGAGTTCGTTCACCAGATAACGGCTCCGGAAAGGGAAAGATTTCTTCTTTATCCACGTTTTGTCATGATGCTCATCAGGCATTTTTTGCCAAGTCTGCCGCAGTTGAATGATATTCAAAGCGTTGCAGTAATTGATAAGAAGATTTTTGCCGATTGCTCCTCTCACCGAGGAAGGTTAGCTGTAGCAATAGAGACACCTTTATTTAGAGCTGTAATTGACCCAAACTTTGCAGCGCCTCCATATGCCAATTGGGCAGGGGAGGTGGAAGTTCAGCAAAGACAGCCACAGCAACAGCGTCAACAACAAAGACCTCCGCAGCAAAAAAGACGTCAAAGGCCTTCAGCAAGTCAAGTTCAGGCAGACAGGCCTTCTACCAGCCAAATGCAAGAGCCCCAGGAGCCGGAAGAGGCTGTACCCTCAAGTGCACCATCTGAAGTAGATCCTACACTTCAGACATTGGAGGAGATTTGGGCAGCTGGTCCACATGCTAATGAGGAAATAACTGCTGAATTAATTGGAGATTTATTAGAGCCTCAGGAGGGAGAAGTTGACGTTTTTAGACAAATTGATGAATATCAACCTCAGCTAGCAGGTGATGACAAGTCCTCTTCAGCCACATAATCTGAGGATATGGAGGAGATAGAAATGGAGAAAGAACCAGAAGATCCGTCCATCCACATACGGACTTATGGATCGAGATTAGTGGTAACAAATGAAGAAGCTACGAGGAGAAGAGAATCAAGGGAGTCTGATGACTCTGATTTTGAGGAAGAAGACGTTGCCCCGTTGATTACAAGGCAAAGGGCAAAACGTCATCGCTTTATGCAGAGAGCTACCTCAGCTTCTGCTGCACAGCCAGAAATACCTCCACCTTCACCCGCTCAATCTACCATTCCACCACCATCACCACCTGTTGAACCGTACATTCGTTCACCAATCATACCAACCCCCATACAATCCATACCATCCACCTCATCCGCTTTCATGGAGAATCAAAGGTTTTTGGAGCTGAAGAGCAGAGTTGACTTCCAACAAATTCAAATCTTTGGCTTGACAACAGCTCTAGGTGAAATACAAAAGCATAATGCCCAAGTAGATATCGACAATGCCGAACTGAAAAAGGTTGTGGGCAAGGTTCAGGAAGAAAACTTGGAGCTGAAAACTTTTGTTGCTGATCAAGCAGCTGAAATACGATCGATGCGCTCCCTGATTGAGCAATTAATGCAAAATCTAAAGGCTCAGGGGGAGACAAGCTGCAGGGATCAAATAGAGCTGCCCAGGGATGAAGATAAGGATGGAGATAACGACGGCAATGATCCCAGCACGCAAAGACATAATGAGCCAGTAGATTTTTCTGCTGCTCAGGATGCTGAGACTTAGGGGAGCCAGGTCAATCAGGAGTCGTAGGAGGTGAAGCCAGTTCTTCAAAAGCCACAGAGTCGGAGATACATGAAATGATTGAAGCTCTAATGGATATCGATGACGACCCTATGGATCTTGGCTTTGATTTTGAAGATGAAATGGAGGAGTTAGAAGAAGGAGAATTTGTGCTAGAAGACGTAACAGATTGGAAATCTGATGATGAAGTTTGTGTTGATGAAGATGATGAAGCAAATGAGATCATTGTTCAGCAAAACCCCATTACAGATATTTACGTAATGGAAGGGAATCATATGATTGACATAGAAGTAGTAAACGCTGCTTTAAATGTGGAATCAGCAAGTGAAGAACCTGCCAGAGAACTTACCAATGAAGAGAAAAGAAAACTATGGTTTAGGGCAGAGAAAAGAGAGTTGGAGCTGAAAAAGAAGATACGTGTGCCGGGTATTGGAGAGCTGTCAGGAAGTATATTGAGCTGGTTCTTTGATCGGGAATTGCAGCTATTCATTATCAAAAGAAAAGATGGTCTCCAGTATCTCAGAAAAACTTTGAAAGTGTTCAAATCCTTGCCAAAGATTGAAATAAAGGCGTTAGCATGGAAGGAGCTAATCAACATTGGCAACGACCCTTACGCTGAAATAATTGCAAAGATCATAAGAAAAGAAGGGAGGTCGAGGAAATTCGAACGGCTCAATCCAAGGGTAGGTAAACGAGTAATGGACCATACTCGAATTGACCCTCTAACTAGTCGCCCGTGGATGAAAATACAATACAAACCAGTTAGATGTCTGAGAAAGGTTCCTCTCAAGCAAATGCCACAGGACGTCATGAAAAATCTAAATTGGTGGTATGTGGAAAGTGAGACAGGAGAAGCTGTGATGGAGGACTTCGAAGAAAATGTGATTCTTAGAGTCTACGATCCTATTCACCTTGTAAACCTTTCCAAAGATGACCTTCAAGTGCTACATGCTCATAGAATCTCAAGCGACCCTCATATGGATAGTGAGGCTAGGAAATATGAAAATGTAGTTAAAGTTTGTATCGAGAAAGGTTTGTATGCTGGCAGCAGTTTAAATAAATAAACAAAGTACTTAATCAAATGTGTGAATTGTTAGAAGCTATCGTCAAGGGGGAGTCTGTTGGTACACCCTGTGTGACGATAGCAGTCTAAGTGATCTAGCATTTTGGTTTAAGAAATATTCAAAATATTGGGAATTAACGAGTATTTGATATATATGTTTAAATATGTTTGATAGTTATTGATTGTAAGTTTGGACTTGATGTAACGTATTACAAGAAGTTCAAACATAAAGTTCAAAGATAAATTCAAGCATAAGTTGAAAACATAAGTTTCAATACTAAGTTAAATATGTGAAAGAGTAAATTCGAATTCACTAAGGACTGGGATTCGAATCTATGTCAGATTCGAATGAGTTCCTTAGGCAGATTCGAGAGTGTCAAGGGGACAAACTCGAATGGGCCTTGGGCCTGATTCGAGTTTGGCCCATGACAAACTCAAATGAGCCTCTATAATTAGGGATTAACTCGAATCATAGGAGACTTTTGCAGAATTCGTGAGGGATTAAGCAAATAGGCGATCTCGAGTTTATCAGCTAATTGAGTGTTCTTTCAGAGAGAATCTTCCAGTAGGTGCGTTCGTGTCGTTCGTACAGCTTGTTGATAGTCTCCGTGTTCTGTGTGAGAGTTGTTTCTGTCAACCCGTTAACGAGGATTCCGCACTCGTTGACGGTCTCGTGTCTAGATAGATCCGTAGTGTGTAGACCTTACACAATCTATGTACTACTACTCCCTACAGGCCCATAGGCCAATTCCACGGTTTCAATAATATATCAATTCAATCTATTTACTTACTTTCTTTCATAATTGTTAATAATCTGCAAAAAAAATAAGTTATATATCCAATAAAATAATTCCATGCACTAAAACTGGATGTTACAATATACGACACAAAAGTTTAAATAGTTGGATCAAAAGGACATTGACTTAAAAATAAAAAATAAAATAAAAATAAGAGTAAATTACAGAAATGGTCACTGTGGTTTGCATAAAACTTTGGATACGGTCTCTGTGGTTTCAATTTTTTATAAACGGACCTTATTATCATTGTTTACTTGCAAAAATGATCCCTCTGCCGTTAACTTTAACAATCAAATGGTTAAATCTTTTATAATGACCATTTTACCCTTTTCTTTGATAACATTTTGGTCTCTCAACTTTGTAGTTCATTTTAGTTTTGGTCCCTCAAGTAAATTTTTTTATTTAAGTCTTTTATCATTATCATTATTATTATTATTATTATTATTATTATTATTATTATTATTATTATTATTATTATTATTATTATTATTATTATTATTATTATTATTATTATTATCATTATTATAAAAATTATTATTATTATTATTATTATTTATTATTGATTTAACTTTTTACATATTAATTTATTTATTTATTAAGTTTCCTATATTTTAATATATTTTTCAGTTTAAATTACAAACTTATTAATTTTTTTTATTATGAGCAATAGTATCAAATTAGAATCCATTTCATTTTTTAGCTTTTTCGAATGAAAAAATACAAATATTTTATATTGTAGTTTTCCAAACCAAAAAATTTTGAATCTTAACCATTCATGTTTAATTTTTTTCATTTTCTAAACGTAAAAAGCTACAAAAACCAATCTGTTTAATTTTACAAACGAAAAAAAAGTTACTAACCATTCATGTTTAATTTTTTCATTTTCTAAACGTAAAATGCTACGAAAACCAATATGTTTTTTTATTTTTTTTGCACAAAAAGATTCAACCTATTCTGATTTTATGTTTTGGAAAACGATAGTAAATACAAACAATTATGTTATTAGTTTTTGCAAAAAAAAAAACTACGAATAAATCTGATTTTCAGTTTTTCCAAACAAAAAAATCATTTTATTTTTCTAGTTTTTCGAACCAAACCATTACCTTTTATTATTTTTGTCCGAACGAAAAACTACGAACCATTAGGTTTTAGAGTTTTTTTAAAAAAATAAAATAGTGTGTAGCCTTTTTGTTCGGAAAAACAAAAAAAAATGAAATGGTTTGTAGTTTTTTACGATTGAAAAAAGTTAAAAACGTAATGATTAGAATAACATAAAAACCGAACAAAAAATAGATTATTTCAATTTTTGAAAAATCGTATTTTGTACGTTTGGAAAAAGCTAAAAAATCAAAATGGGTCTATTTTTTTGTTCGATTTTTATGTTATTCTAATCATTACGTTTTAAACTTTTTTCAATAGTAAAAAACTAAAAACTGAGAATTCATATTTCTAGCAATTCATACAACATAGAACAATTCATATGAACAATTAACAATCAAACACATTATATTGAATGATTAAAGAGAGAAATATTACATTGATGTTCTTGGCTTTCTTGCAAAGCACTTCTCCTATTCTCTCTAAATCAGATCCATATGTGTGTGTGTAATCTTCGATTCTTCTTTCTAACAGTGCACATATCATTCCTATTTATACTTAATACACAAGTATTAAGTATTTACACAAACAACCCCTAAACTATTTAGAATTTACAAACATATACAATATAATTGTTTCATCTCTATTATTTATTCCCAACATTCTCCCCCTTAGAGATGAACACAATTATTAAAAGTAATATCCATTTCAGCTCTACAAACATTGTCCCTAACAATCTCCCCCTTAGAGATGAAATCAATTTTCTGATAAAAGATCATTTCAGGGACTTTTTCGTGAATATTCTTCTTTTCTATGATCTCTGAATCTTCTTCTTTTCTTTATTTGTCTCTCTCTGATCTTCACAACTCTTCTTCTCTGATCTTCTCTTTTCTTGTATTTTCTTGTGAGTACACTCCCCTTGAATCATGAATAGCTTTTTAATTCTCTCCCTTGATCAATTCTATTGATATGAAATAGCAATTGTCTTCAGTTGACTTCAATCTACTCAACTGTTGTCTCTGAACTTTAGCTTTTCTCCCCCTCATGATGATCATAAGAATTATGAAAATCATGCAAAATCTTCAGAGACATTAATTCATTGAAGTTTACAGTAGTAGAAATACAACAACAATTACAATTTCAAAATATTACAAATTGACTTTCTCCCCCTCAAACTGATATCTCTCCCCCTATACAAAACAAATTTATCTCACTCCCCCTCGAATCGATATTATAACTTTTTAGAACAAAAACAAAGCTTTTCAACTTTGGGAAAATGAAACATATTCATTATGTGAGATAACAAGTCCAGGTCCACATAGTATTCCTGTTTGCACAATAGACAATATCTATGTGACCTACTTTCAGCGCTGGCGTGATGTTAACACTGGTAGGATTTCCAAATAGTCATCGTGAAATCCTTTATCTTGAAAGAATCACTCTTATTTGTTCCGGCTTAGTCACTTTGGACTAGCAGTTTATAGTCACGCAGACTGTTAGACTCGATGTGTCCTAAAAGTGTATATAATTAGCTCTAGACACAATGTGCATCAAATGAAATTGGAGACCGGAGCAACTGTCTTCCTTGTTTCAATATCAATAATATCCAAATGATATATCGATAGAAATGTGTTATATCTCCGTGATTATTGAAACAGAAATCTTTTGAGAGATAACTGAGTAGTTGGTGGGGTTAAGTGCATGCGTCACTGGGTCTATGACGTCTTTTTCAATATCAAGTCGCCTAGGGCTTGATAGATTATTTGGTTTACCCAGCAGACACAGTGTAGGATAGGATTATCTTTTCTTCAAATCCTTTCTCAACTCTCAGCTCTCAGCATTTTTCAACCTAGCTCCCTCCGGCTCACTTTTCAGAATTAAATTCAGTCAGCTTTAAACGAAAAGCATGATCTGATGCACCACCATCGCCTTTTAATATCCCTCTCATTTACATTTTACCTCTGCTCGACCCTGTCAGTATCCCGTGATAACTGACACTTCTCAACTAATAAACCTAAAGAACCCTCACCCACACAAACTATAGATGGTTTGCTCCTTGGGTAAGTCTTCCGGTTCTGGATAGACCATAGAAACGAAATTTATGCCTATCACTCAGATTGGTGCATAATCGGAGTCAGCAGAAAGATTTTCGGTAATCATGTGATATCGGAGATTATATTCATATAATTTGGGAGATATCAGATTGAAATGGAAATTCTGATATATGATATGAGAAGAATCAGATTTTCTTGAAAGATTTAGCACATGGGAGATAACGGGAGAATCCAGTATAAATTGGAAGCATTGTAACAAAGAGAATCTCAGAAGAAAATGAGATAATGAACATCAAAGAGATTAGATCAATTAATCTCAATGAACTATTCAGAGAATCAGAAAAAAATTTCTTTTCAGCTCAAAAATTATTTTTATGTGTGTATCAAATATTTTCGTGAAAAATCACACACAATTTTGAAAAATGTCATCGTCAAAGTGCGTCTGAAACTCCCCCTGGAAATAAGCACACACATTTAGTCAACTCATAGAAATGAAATCAGGAGCAAAAAATTATAAAAATAAAACTCCCTCTAAATCAATGCAGCTTCAGAGTTGAATTCAGGGCAGGAATTCCAGAAATATTTGTCTTTCAGACTCGGGTTCTAATCTGAAGTGATTAGAAGCCATTTGTCGCAGAAGCTCGGGTTTCAGTCTGAAGTAACTGAAAAGCATAAGCTTGGGTTCTGTACTGAAAAGAACAAAATCCAATTTCAGTGAAGATCGGGTTCTACTCTGATGTGAGTAGAAGCCTCTTGAGATGAAGTCCGGGTTCTAGTCTGATATGACCAAAAACCATATTGAGTTGAAACACGGGTCTTGACCTGAAGTAATCAAGAGCCTATTGAAATGAAGAACGGGTCCTTATCTGAAATGATAAGAAACCTATAACCTGCAAAATTTAAGATGTCTTTGGTATCCAAACAGATTTGGATCCAGACTTGTTAGCGCTCTTGGGTACCCATTTCAAAACAGGTTTTGGTACCCACTTGTACTTGGGTTTAGGTACCTATTGCATGTTATAACTATCAGCTTCTCTTTCAAACGCAGAAAACAAAGTTCTTTGAGTATGAGAAAATTGAATATCTGAATTTCTAAAGAAACTTGAATTTGAATGATCAGACTTTTGCGAACTCTTCTTTTTGAAAAACTGTCCAGTTCTTGCCTGTTTCTGATAATACTTGGTATTTTTCTGTGAAAATGTTTTCTGATTAGAATGACAAGTATTTTCAGAAACTTTAAGAAAATTTGACTTCGAAGATTTACCGGTGTAAATCTTGACCGGAAGTTGTTCAACAATTTTATCTTTGCCACTGTGTATCTTTAACAGATACTTAAGTTTAAGATCTGAAGAAGAATCAAACTTAGCAGAGTTAGTTAGATTCACTTCACTTTCAGAAGACAAACCAGAGTGATCAACATTGGATTTTAAACACACTGAAGAAGGGGTCTTAACCTTTGACTCAGTTGACGAAGTAAACACATGTAATTGTTTTGTAAGATGAAGTATCTGATCTTCCAAACTTTTGATAATGACTAAATTTGAATTTCTGTCATGATCAAATGATTGGTAATCAGATTTAAAAGATTGTTCTTTGATTAAGAACATTTGTCTTTCATCTTCAAACAATTCAGATTTTGATTTAAAATCTTGTTCTTTAAGTAAGAACTCATGTCTTTCCTTCTCAATCAAATCTTTAGTTAAAGACAACTCTTGTTGAAGAGCAAAAATTTCTTCATTTTTGTTTAAAATACAATTCTGATCAGTTGGTTTTGTCTTACAAAGTGTATCTTCAAGATCCTGAACTTTCTTGTAAAGATCAGATCTTTCAGGCAAAAGATATTTCAGTTGAGTTGCATTCTGAAAATTTTCTTGTTTCAGCTCATCAAGTTCTTTAAGTAATTCAGATATTTTCAATTGATGAGCACAACTCTCAGAGTTTTGTTTTTCTTTTAAGCTTTGAATTTCTTCATTCAGTATTTGTACGTCACGTAACGCCAAATGTTTATCAGTATTTAACTGAACGAGAATGTCGTAATTGTTCTTACGAATCTTTTCAGATTCAGTAAGTTTGACAATCAGCTCAGACTTTGAAAATTGTTCAAACATCATTATGAATTGCAGAAAAATGAACTTCCAAGATCTTTTATGGACTTATGAAAATTTGAATGAATCTTGATTGAATAAAACTGAATCTTGAATGATTAATTTGTTAAAAATCAGCTCTGATTTGACTTTTTGACGTTGAAATTTTAGATTTTCTGCAGAAAAATGCCCATAACTTTTTTCTGGAGTGGTAGGCCTTCTAACGATGTTCCAGTCAAAAGTTATGACCAATTTAAGCAGCTAAGGTCAAATACTCAAAACTCGAATGATATTGGATGAAACTCGAATGTATAAGAATCAAACTCGATTGATGAAGACTCAAACTCGAATAAGAATCACCAAACTCGAATGAATAAGTATAAAACTCGAATGATTGAGTATGAAACTCGAATTATTAAGGTTGAAACTCGATCAAAGAAAGATGAAACTCGAACTATAAATGATCAAACTCGAATGATGAAGAATTAAACTCGACTGAAGTAGCTTGAAATTCGATGAACTAAGTATAATACTCGGTTAAAAAAAAAAACAATAAACTCGATTGATTAACCACTAAACTCGAATAACAAGGAAACAAATTCGAATGAATAAGCCTGAAACTCGAATGATAATATCTTGCAACTTGAATGATACAGCTTGAAACTCGACTAATGAGGCTTGAAACTCGGTCAATGAAGTGATAAACTCGAATGATACTTGATGAAACTCGATTACCACTTTATAAAACTCGATTGAAGCTTTGATCAAACTCGAATACTTCTTTGTAAAACTCGATCAAAGCTATGAACATAGAGATGCCCGAGTTTTAACAAAATATTTCAAAAGTCAAGTTCAAAAAATCCAATTTTCAACAAAAATCCACAAATTGATTCCAGATTAAAATCGAAGCTGCGGTTTTCACACACAAACACTTTTTGTGAAAACAACTTGACTAATTTCAGATTAAAATCCTTGAATTTGACAAAAAACAGTCAAGAACACAAACTTTTCGAAAAATCAGAATACTCCAAATTAAATTCTGATTGTTTGGAATTAAAATCTGAGATATATCTCAATGGATTCGACTTTAAATGCTCCACCTTCGATCCAATTTTCAGAACATTTCATCCACAAAATCAAAATCCAAAATTGATTTTCTGAATTTTAATAAAAACGAATGTAACAGTGTTTGATTATTTTACAAAATTCAGCCATATTAGGCTCTGATACCAATTGAGAATTCATATTTCTAGCAATTCATACAGCATAGAACAATTCATATGAACAATTAACAATCAAACACATTATATTGAATGATTAAAGAGAGAAATATTACATTGATGTTCTTGGCTTTCTTGCAAAGCACTTCTCCTATTCTCTCTAAATCAGATCCATATGTGTGTGTGTAATCTTCGATTCTTCTTTCTAACAGTGCACATATCATTCCTATTTATACTTAATACACAAGTATTAAGTATTTACACAAACAAAAAGGCTACATACTATTTCATTTTTTTAAACAGCTTTAAAGCGTAATGGTTCGTAGTTTTTCGTTCAGAGAAAAAAATAAAAGGTAATGGTTTGGTTGAAAAACTAGAAAAATAAATTGATTTTTGTTTGGAAAAACTGAAAATCAGAATTATTCGTGGTTTTTTCGTTTGCAAAAACTAATAACAGAATTGTTTGTATTTATTTCGTTTTTCAAAACAAAAAATCGGAATTGGTTGAATTTTTTGGTGCAGAAAAAAATAAAAAACGGATTGGTCTTCGTAGCTTTTTACGTTTTAAAATGAAAAAACTTAAAACATGTATGGTTAGTAACTTCTTTTCGTTTGGAAAAACAAATAAAACTTAAGGTTCAATTTTTTTTTGGTTTGGAAACTACAATATAAAATGTTTGTATTTTCATTTGAAAAAGCTAAAAAAGAAAATGGATTCTAATTTGATACAATTGTTTATAATAAAAAGAAATAATTAAGTTTGTAATTTAAATTATAAAATATATTAAAATATAGGAAACTCAATAAACAAAAAAATTAGAGTAAATTACAAAACTAGTCCCTATGGTTTATATGAAATTATGGAAATGGTCCCTCAACTTTAAACATTGCAGAAAGTGTCCCTCAAAACACTGTTTACTTGCGATTTCAGTCATTTGACCGTTAGTTGACTGTTAATTTTTTATAATGACAATTTTACCCTTTCAATAGTTACATTATTAGTCCCTAATGTTTCTAACTAAAAAATTTACTTGAGGGACTAAAACTAAAATGAACTACAAACTTGAGGGACCAAAATGTTATCAAAGAAAATGGTAAAATGGTCATTATAAAAGATTTAACCAATTGTTTGTTAAAGTTAACGGTAGAGAGACCATTTTTGCAAGTAAACAGTGATAATAAGGACTGTTTATGCAAAATTGAAACTACAGGACCGTATCAAAAGTTTTATGCAAACCACAGGGACCATTTATGTAATTTACTCTAAAAATAATTTTATATAAATGGTCCCTGTGGTTTATATGGAATTACGGTTTTGGTCTCTGAAAAAATTTTATTACACAACAAGTCCCTAAAATTGAAAAGTTGTAACATTTTGGTCCCTGAAACTAACGGCGGTTAACTAGAGTCGTTAGTCTCAGGGGCAATTTTGTCCTTTTGACTTTCAGGGACCATTTGCGTAATTTTGATAGTTTCTATTCTTTATTCTTTATATTATATATATATATATATATATATATATATATATATATATATATATATATATATATATATATATATATATATATATATATATATATATTATTGATTTCTTTTTTATCATTTAATTATCCAAATATAACATTTAATTTTTTATTCCTTTTGTTTTAATTATTAATTTTTATTTATATGTTTATTGTTATTATTAATGTTAATTTTATTTATATATTACTATAATTATTTATTTAAGATTATATTTGATATACCTGGTTCATTTTTTTCAATTATGTATTAAAAATCCAAATCTTTTTCTATTTATTTTTGTCATTTAATAAAAATAAAAATAAAAGTTAGTTGTAGTTTCTTTCGTTCGTAAAATCTAAAATCGAAATGATTTATTTCTTTTGTCCATTCAAAAAAATTAAAAATCACGACATGTTGAAACTTCTTTCATTTGGAAAAATAAATATAATCAAAATGGTTCGTAGTTTTTCATTGCAAATTCTTAATAAAAATTTTAATTTTAAATGGTTTGGAAAAACTCAAGAATTAGAATGCTTCATCGTTATTTAATCTAAAAAAATTAAATTCCGAATGATTTGTTGTCTTTTATTGATAAAATTAAAATTGTATTATTTTTTATCCACGTTTAATTAAACTCAGAATGATTCTTTAGTTTAAAAAAACAAAAATCATAATAATTCACTGTTTTTTTATCAAAAAAATCAAAATCAAAATGGTTTGTCACTTTTTTGATAAAAGAATTTAATATCGGATAGTTATCGTTATTTGGAAAAATCTAAAAGCATAATGATTCATCATTTTTTATCAAAAAAATTAAACTCGAAATGGTTTATCGTTTATTTGATTCAAAAAATAATATCGGAGTGGTTCACAATTTTTGTCGTTGTTTAATTAAAATCGAAATGGTTTTTGACTTTTATCAAACAACAATAACCATACGATATTAAATTTTCTTATCAAAAGTGTGACAAACCATTTTGATTTTAATTTTTTTCAGCAAAAAACGGTGAATCATTATGATTTTTGTTTTTTTCAAACAAAAGAACCATTCGGATTTTAATTAAATGTGGATAAAAAATCAATACAATTTTAATTTTTTAAATAAAAAACAACAAATCATTTGGAATTTAATTTTGGGAAAATTACCAAGAAAGGTAATATAAAATACAAAAATTTGACAATAAAGGTATTGTAAAATTTTTTTTTGCCAAGAAAGGTAATATAAAATTATATTTTGGCCGAGAAACAACATGAAATTCAAATTTTAGGCCAAGAAAGATAATCAAATATATTCACTTACCAAAAAAGGGAGCATAAATTTAAAACTTTACCTTCTTAATTTGTCATTAATACCCTTTTTTGTCAAATTTGAATTTTATGTTCTCTTTCTTGGTCTAAAAAATAATTACCTTTATTGCCAATTTTTGAATTTTATATTACCTTTCTTGCTATTTGCCTTTTATATTTTTTTAGATTAAATAACGATGAAGCATTCTAATTCTTGATTTTTTCAAATCATTAAAAATAAAATTTTATTAAGTATTTGAAATGAAAAACTACGAACCATTTTTATTATATTTATTTTTCTAAATGAAAAAAGTTTCAACATGTCGTTATTTTCAATTTTTTGAATGGACAAAATAAATAAATTATTTCGATTTTACGAACGAAAAAAACTACAATTAACTTTTATTTTTATTTTTCTTAATTGAAAACAAAAATAGAGAAAGATTCTTATTTTCAATAAATAATTAAAAAAATGGATCAGTTATATCATATAATAATCTTAAATAATTAATTATAGTAATATATAAAAAAAGTTAACATTAATAATAACAACAAACATATAATTAATAATTAAAAATTAAAATAAAAGGAATAAAAAACTAAATGTTATATTTGGATAATTAAATGATAAAAAAGAAATAATATATATATATATATATATATATATATATATATATATATATATATATATATATATATATATATATATATATATATACACACACACACACACACACACACACACACACACATATAGGGAATGGTTCTTTTAAGAACTGTGAATTTAAGTTTCTACCAATTCAATCAACTAAATGCAATTAATAAGAACACAGAATATAATCAACACTAACCAAATGATTCGATTGATGATCTTGATGATTACAAAATGATTTCGGGAATGTTCTTCGTGTTCAGTACTGCTACTCCCAAATGATTACCAATCGTACAAAAAGAATATTCTGACAGATCTACCAAATTGGAAAGTCAACAAGACTATTTATACATATTTACACACTTTAAGGAAATTACAAAAACAGTCCCTAGACTTTGATATTTCATCAATCAAAAACATATTCTAACAATCTCCCCCTTTGATGAAAGTAGCAAAGTCTTCAGATTGACAAGCCCAGCTTCTGTTCAAATCTTCTAATACTTTTTCGATCTGACAGCCTCCATTCAATTTTAGAAATAAACTCGACCATGAGTCTTCGATCATTAACAGATAAGGCTCCTTTCTTTGTCTTCCTCTTTTGATCTGCAGCCAGCTTGCCTTTCAAACCATTCAACACCTTAATCAACGTACCATCGGAAAACTTGTTCAGCTCAACACTCCTCATAGCTCTCAACCTTTTATTCCTATCTTTATACATGACAGCTGGATGCTTCACCATAATAACTTGAAACTCTTTAAGCTCACCAGCAAATTTAATATCTCTGTGTGGTGCAGTCATGTTTATCTTCCTCATTCCTCTCTCAACTCCAATCTGTAAATCTTGCACTGACATTAATACAAGTTTAGTATGCATAAAGTGAAACAATGTCTTCAGCGCAAATCTACAATGTTCATTCCTTTTATTTCTGCACAGCTCGTCAAACAGATCTTCAATATCAACTAAGTGCATGTTGAACATGTCAGCTTCCGTGAATACATAAGTATTTCCATCAGACCTGGTTACAGTAAACTTCGGATTAAAAACTTTAACAAATCTTTCTTTTTCAATTTGCACCAGATCCACTATTCTGAAATCGCTCTTCACCTTCTCAACCTCTTGAGTCTTATTCCTGAGGAAACTGGCATAGTTAACCAGATTGGGCATATTCGGCTCTAAAACTCGGAATAGCTTGTGAAAGGAGCAAGGAGCTTGCTTTTTACAAAAGATCCGTTTTTTCTAAAATGTCTTCAATGAACGGCATCTTGTTTCTTTTCCTTATGAACTCAGCAGACCTGTTCTCTGGTAATTCAAGCTTTTTCACCTTTTTCTTACTTATCTCATCCTTTTTTAACAAAGTCAACATATCTTGAATCTCTCTTTGCACCACTTGTTGTGCTTGAAATCTTAATCTGTGTTGCTTCTTTGATTCATCAGCCAAAACAAATTCATTAAAGAATCTATCCATCACTTCCACTTCATTTAAAACAACTGTTTCTTGAGCCATACTGCTCTCAACAGGAAACTCTTCAAACTCTTCTTTAATCTGTACAACCACCTCAGGCTTTTCAACCGTTGGTGTTGATTCAATATCTTTCATGATTTCTTCAACTAACACCTCCTCTTCTTCTATCCTTTCAGCCCTAAAATCTATATCTGTCAATGCAATTATGTCATCATCTTCCGACAATTCAATGTACTCCTCTCTTCCTTCTCCAGTCTCTTGAATACTCTGCTCTATCTCTTTCTCTTGAACATCTTCCTCTGAATCAATATATTCAATGAACTGATAAATATCAGGCTGAGTGTTCAAAGGAACTGGAACATCTTCATAAAGAATCAATCCCAGTTCTCTCTGTTCACCAGCTGTCTGTTTAGATCCTCCGGCTTCTGTCCCTTGAGCTTCTGGTTCCTTCTCTGGATATGTTATCATTAAAACTCCAGGAATCGGCTCATCAAGCTTTCTCCTCTTCTCCCTCTCATGAGGAGCATCATCGGAGTCTTCGTCGTGCTCATCATGTTTCCTTTTCGACGAGGAAGCTTGAGCTTTGCAAGTCTCTTCCACTGCCGCCACTCGTTCAGAGAGATTACCTAATGCCGTTACAACTGTATTCTCCAAGCTTATCATACGCTCCCTCATTTCATCAAACTGTTCAAATACAAAATCTTTTAATTCCTCCTTCAACTCTTCAATTTGGTGTTTTGACTCATTTTCCTTAACAGATTTCTCCGCAACATCCTTTCCTTTCAAAAACTTCTGAATATTTGACATTTGATCCATGACCTCAGCCAGTTGATTTGAAACATGCTTGTTTACTCCAGAAACAACTTCATTCAAAGCTGTTGACAAGGTTGATTCAGTCACAAACGGGGATAAACTCACTACTGGGTCACGAAGACTTCCAGTTGACACAACAGTTGAACTGGTAAACAGAACTTCTGTGTGGCCAGTGCTCAGAGTTGATATTGGCATTTCTCTGACTGGACTTCCACCCTCTTCAAGTGACGGAGCAACAAATGCTTCCGTTACTAAGGATGTTCCAGTGGGAACACTCAGTTCAGCCACACTAACTCCAACAGATGAAGTTGACTCAAGTGTCCTAATTTGTATGTCAGCTAGACTCAGTGAATCAAATGAAGTCGTACACACGGGCAACTGCGTACTTGGTTCAATATCCATCAAGTCCAAGTGACTCTCGGATAGATTATGTGGCTCATCCCTGTGTGCAATTGAAACAGACTCCTGTTGAGAGGAGACTGAGTGGATAGTCGGGTGTGCAATCGTCAGTGGGATACTGACTTGTTCAATGCTAACTCTCAAAGGAGAGCTAACAGTGGATGTGGGTAATTCCCGGCTTTCTGGGCTTAGAGGCACCCTCACACTCTCAACATCTATGTGCTCAACCTCAATCATCATTCCCCCTCCTTCATGATGATCACCACCATCATCACCATCATCATCATCATCACCCTCTCCCTCTTCTTCTTGAATATCAGATAGAGTTATCTCAGAATCAGATTTCTCTTGTTCTTCCTCACCTCCCCTCACACTTCCTTCACCCTCACTCTCAGAACGGCTAACCTGAACTTCAGCCCCTTGCTGAGGTTCCGCTATCCTTACAGCTCCTGGGCTAAGAGAACCCGGTTCTTGGGTCTCTATCGGAGCATGATCTATTCGATACAATTTCACATGTTCACTCTCTTGATCAGCATATTTGAGTAATGACTCTGGAATTGGCATTATGTTGGCATTCGGGGAGTCCGACACTTCATGCAAACTCATCATAACATAGTCTGGGCATCTTTGAGAATTAGCTCTCTTTGGAATATTATCATTAGCCCTTAAGATCCCTCGGATAAGAATCTGAATAAACCTTTGAAGTGGAACGAACTTCCTTGCTCTGTTTGTGGTTTTAGCAAGTACAATCTCCTTTAAATCTTCCCAGATACACTGAGCAAAGTCATAGTGCTTGTTGAATGCGATCCCATGAAATATCCGTAGGCAATGAATGCTACATCGATCAATTCCCGTATGCTTTGAAGTCATGCAACGATTTATGATTCCAAACAATTTGTACCATTCGCCATTTAATCCATTTCTGTGAAATTTGGAGCTCTTCGGAAGTGGCTTTGAGTAGCCTAGACAAATCAAATCATGGACAAGCTCTTCATCAGAAACAAAATCCTCAAAATCTGCTAACTCTGGAAAGTTCACAGTGTCTATTCGTCGTGGAAGAAATAAATTGTGACGTAGCCTTGCAAGAGTGATCTTTGTCTTGAATTGATCAATCGTCACTTTAAAATGGTGATTACCGTCCGCAGGAACAAATTTGACAGTGTGCCAAAATTGTTGTAAGTATACTTGTGGAATAGACGGCTTATACTGAAGCAGATAACCAAGAGGATGACCTTTTAGAATGTCCACAATGATAGGATGGCTTACTTTTATAACTTTGGAATCTAAACGGTGGTTATTGTCCCTGAAAGGAAGGCAATGTTTTGGCTTGACAAGTTGATTGTCTGGGATAATATGTGTTTGTGAGGAACGGGCCACTGAGGTTGATCTGACTGGGGTAGAAAGAAGGGTATGATTTGACGATGAATGGGAATCAGAGGAATTTGAATTTTGGGATTGCACTGGGGATGCCATTTGAACACCTGTAAAAATAAAATCATGTTAGACTTATCAAGTACACAAATGACCACCTTCAAAATATAGAAAAACTTGTAACATCTTATCAGAAATTGCAAAAACTTGTGATTTTCTTTTTAAAGCATCGGGATTCCTGACAATAATTGAAAATTATTGAAAGGACTCCAAAGTCAATCGTTTAGAGACCAATGTTAGAAAAACACAAATTTATAACAATTTTCTTAAAAAATGTGACATTTTTCTTAAAACACAAAAATCCCACACTTAGAAAAAATTTCTGATTAAACTCGAATGAAATAACAAGTTTCTCGAATTATGCTTGATCTATGTCGGATGATACATTAGACAATTCGAATGATGAGTCTATGAAACTCGAATAAGACTCTGTAAATCTCGAATAATGAGTCTATGAAACTCGAATAAGACTCTGTAAATCTCGAATAAAGAGTCTATGAAACTCGAATAAGACTCTGTAAATCTCGAATAATGAGTCAATGAAACTCGAATAAGCCTATATACAACTCGAATTAAGTGTGATTCAACTCGAATCAGTCTTTGAGTTTTCTCGAATGATGATATGTAAAACTCGATATATATATATGTCCTAAACTATGTGCTGAAAATTTTCTAAGTGTTTGATACACTAGACAACTCGCATAAAGCACACTTCTTTCTCGAATATAATGTGTAGTAAACTCGATTAACTCTGAGTTTAATATACATCAACTCGAATGAGTCATGATTCAACTCGAATTACTCTCAGATGAAACTCGAATGACACATATAGGCAACTCGAATGACTATACAGGCAACTCGAATGACATACATATCAACTCGAATGACTTACATATACAACTCGAATGACTCTGTCATTAAACTCGAATGACTCTTTGACACAACTCGAATGGAACTGTCAATCAACTCGAATAACACTTTCATTCAACTCGAATGAAGCTTTATTCGAGAAATATCTATCTGCTTTTGTTACAAGTCCAGAACACTGATTTTATGAATTTGAGTTCAGGGCTATGTTTCAGTGTATAAAAACTTGTACCCGCCTCGAAAATGCAGTTTAAACATATTTGTTTTACTGAACCTTGAACAAAAACAACTTTAAAGTTGTTAAAAATTCAAAGTTCAGAAAAATCAAAAAATGTGAAACTGTTTTATTGAAACATCGATGATTGTGTGTGTGTGATTTAAAAACGACTTATGAAACTTCAGATTCATAATCATATTATCATTATGAACAACAGCACACACTTAATTTCAGTTTCAAGTATCATTCAATCAATTCACCATTAACGGCCATGAATGCAAAAAAAATATTGACATACGAAAACATTATATAATATTTTTACAAATACACTGATAATATGCTCAAATAAACTGAAATAATAAAGAAAAACAAAACTTGACTCACAATATTGATGAAATTAGATCGTCGGTTTGTGGGTTTTTGAGGTTTCTTTGAAGTGAAGAAAGGTTGTGGAAGAAGGTGAATTCTTTTTGAATTTCCGAAAAAGTGAATTTGAGTTTGAAAATTCAAATTTATATTCACTTTTTACCCGACCCACTTTATGTTTTCAACAATTCAAACTCTCGGCCCATATTTTAAACCAAATTAGCCCATAAACCACCTTTTCAATCAAAAATTGTGAGTAAAAAAAAATTTGAATATCAAAAAAAAAATTTAACTACACAAAAAAAACAAAAACAAAAGACAAAAAAAAATTTAAAATGGACTAAAAAAAATTCTTGTAAAAAAAATGTCACATGAACATCACAAAAAAAATAAAATGAAAAATACATACAAACAAAAAAAAATATTAACAACAAAAACAAAAAAAAAATATTAACAAAAAAAATAACAATATTAACAAAATGCTATTGCTCCCCCTTGAATTTCTGAAAGTTGCTCCCCCTCAACTTATTATTTCATTTTTCAGCTCTGCTCCCCCTACAAAATAACAGATAATTTTTATCAGATTTATGCAAAATCAGATAAATTGCTTTTCTGCTCCCCCTGCACATGACAATCCTGATCTTGTTAAATTCCAAAGAATATAAACTTTTATAATACATGAATTTCAACATCAGATAAGAATCACTTAAAAATGAAATTTTACAATTATAATTTTGAAACTACTGAATTATTAAATCTTAACGATTCAACATACCTAATTTGTATACCAAAAAATTAAACCGCTTTTCATCTAACGCTTTGGTAAACAAATCAGCTAGTTGATATTCAGTAGGTACAAAATATAATTCTATATTTCCATTTTCTACATGATCTTTAATGAAATGATACCGAATGTCGATGTGTTTCGTTTTTGAATGTTGCACCGGATTTGATGCAATAGCTATTGCGCTCTGAGAATCACAGTATATTGGAATCTTCTTTGGTGTAAACCCGTAATCACGCAGTTGGCTTTTCATCCACAACACTTGAGAGCAGCAGGAAGATACAGCAACGTACTCTGCCTCAGCTGTAGACAATGAAACACAATGTTGTTTCTTGGATGACCAACACACGGGTTTGTCACCTAGGAATTGTACTGCTCCTGACATACTTTTTCTGTCCATCTTATCACCTGCATGATCAGCGTCAGAAAAAGCAGTCAGATGAAATGAAGACTCCCTACGATACCACAAACCAAGATTTGGAGTACCTTTGAGATATCTTAAAATTCGTTTTGCAGCTGTT
>JAANYP010001561.1:14387-29759 GCA_020465985.1 Centrapalus pauciflorus | reverse complement strand
TATAAGACTCATTCGAGTTTTATAAAAGACTGATTCGAGTTTGATAGAAGACTGATTCGAGTTTTATAAAAGACAGATTCGTGTTTTGTACAAGACACATTCGAGTTTGGTATAAAATTCAAGTATTCATATACTCACTCGAGTTTTGCCAAATACACATTCGAGTTTGATCACATACTCATTCGAGTTACTCATTCGAGTTTGATCACATACTCATTCGAGTTTGATCACATATTCATTCGAGTTTGATCACATACTCATTCGAGTTTGATCAAACACTCATTCGAGTTTGATCAAACACTCATTCGAGATTGATCACACACATTCGAGATTGATCACACACTCATTCGAGTTTGAACAAACACTCATTCGAGTTTCAGTGAAAGAATCAATCGAGTTTTATCATAAACTCAATCAAGTTTTACACTACATTCATTCAAGGTTCACACATAACACAAGAATCATTCAAGTTTGACACACACACATATGAATCCAAACACAATTCACTGTCTGAGTTAAGCTGCTTATTGCTACTAACAAGTCATTGTGTTGTAGATTTCAGTACTAATCTGTGTTTCAAGGTGTGATCAAACGTTTCAATCTCATTCGGAGTTCATTTGATCTTGGTCAAAGTTTCCCAAAGATCAATCAACATGTCTAAAGATGCACTTGCTATGGGATCAGAAACCAAACCCCCAATCTTATACAGGGGAGAATATGTCCAATGGCGGGAACAGTTTCTTGAATTTATCAGTTTCCATGATTTGTCTGACGAAATGCTGAAATCATTAAATGAAGGACCAGCAATTTTTATGGAAACGATCCCAGGAGTACCAACTGGCAATCCCCCAATACCACCGAGAACTGTTGAGGTCACAAACCTAATAGAGGCCCAGAAAAAGAGAAAGTTAGGGGACAAGACTGCAAGAAAACTATTGTTGTTTTCAATCCCCAATGAAATATACACTTGTCTGACAAATACAAAGACTGCAAAATCCATCTGGGATGAAGTATGCAAAATTATGAGGGGATCAGACAGAGCTGCTACTAATAGGGCTAGGAATAGTCTAATGACGTTTGAGAACTTCAGAGCTCGTGAAGGTGAGCTTTTGGAAAACACTTACCTCAGATTTGTGAATCTGGTAAGTGAAGTAAAAAGAAACGGAGTGACAAAATCCAACTTGGACATCAATGTCAAATTTTTAAATGTGCTAAATCCAGAATGAGAAAAATATGCTATGATCATCCAACAAACGAAAGATATAGAGGAGATGGATTTTCATATGCTATTTGAAAACCTCAACAACTACCAAGAAGTTGTTTTGAGGAAAATATCTGGAAAGAAGAAAGCGGAAAAAGAAACTGCTGATCCACTAGCTCTACTGGCGGAGAAAAAGTATAAATACAAACTGAAAAAGGAAAAGAGAGCAGTAATCAGCAGCACATCTTCTGAATCAGAATCTTCAGATTCATCTGTAGATCCGGAAATAGAAGAGATGAAAAAGCAGATGGCACTGCTTACGAAGGCATTTCAGAAGAAATTTTACAGGAAGCCAACAAACAACAAAATGCGCTACAAAACAGGTTCTAGAAAAGTTGAGAAAAAGGATAAATATGAGAAAGCTGGAGAAAGTAGTACACGAAAGTCTGACAAATATGAGAAGTCAGATAAATCAGCCAAAAAGGAGTCGGAGCAGAAATGCTATAACTGTGGAAAACCAGGTCACTATGCCAGGGAATGCAGATCACCTGTAGTCAAAAATTCAGACTACTACACAAGAAAGGCACTCTTGGCCAAAGAGAAAGAGTCAGGAAAAGCTCTGATGGCAGAGGACGATCATTGGTTACAGTTATCAGAAGACGATGATATCTTGGATGAAGATGCACATATTTGTCTAAAGTCAGAAATTCTCAATGAATCTGAACTAAGTGAATCAGCTATGATAGCTGAAGATGAGGTGTGGGTTGGACTGACAGATGAAGAGGATGCAGATAGGAGAGAATCTGAGTCTGATGAAGAAGAAACAACAGAAGAAGTTGCATTAATGGCATCTGGCCAAAATAAAGCTGAAAATGAGGAAGATTCAGAGTCTGAAAACTCAGAGGATTCAGAAGGACCGGAGGTAAATTCTAATTCAGATTCTGATATTGACAACTCATGCATATTAGAAGAAAAACTAACTAATATGGCTTTCATGCTTAAAAAGTTTGAAAAATCCTTAAAAGCAGAAAAGAAAAAGGTTCATTCTTTAGAAAACAAACTTCTAAATGAACACAATCTAGTTCTAGATTTTTCCAAAGATAAAGCCTTAGCTTTACGAGCTGTCTCAGACTTACAAGATAAGGAAAAAGAACTTCAAAGCAATATACTTAATCTGAATCACAAAATATCTGATATACAAGAAAGTCTGCGAATAGCTGAGTTAGAAGCCTCAAACTTTTCTGTAAAATATCATGCCATATTTGAAGAGAGAACTAAACTTTATGAGAAAATAAAACAGATGGATGATGAATTTATTAAAAGAGGGCAAACAGATCAAACAATATATTTAAATCAACCAAAAGATACAGAGTTTTACAACTCTAAATCTGGTATTGGTTGGGAAAATCCTAAATATCTGACAAAAGCTATATCAAATTCACCAACACTATACGATGTCAGATACATGAATCTAGGATTAAAAATGACATTCATGAAAGCATCTGAAGAAGTAGAATCTAGCGAAAAAGTAAAAAGATTAAGATCAGACAAAATGCAAAATTATATTGATTATACAAAGATAAATGAAACAAGCAACATTATTGATACTAAAGAAGAGTTAATTCAAACTTATTCTGAAAAGAATTTGTCTGAATTACCATCTCAGTCTCAAAAATTATATTTACCAAATTCAATTTTAGAACAGATAAATTCTGATTTAGAATTGAAAATTAAGAATTTTGAGACAGAGAATGGAACTCTCAAGGAAGAATTAAATAAACTGGAACAAATGTTGCAAAATAAACCAAAACACATAAATGTGTCTGATCCACAATCAACTACTTCTCTAGACTCTATTAATTCAGAGAAAGAATTTGATCTGTACATGCACTCTGATAATAATTCATTAGATCAAATGTTTGGTAAAATTGGTGAATTTATCAAACCTTTGACTAATAAACAATCAAATGGTAATAAAGCACCTGTTAAAATTCTACAAAGGATGGCTACAGAGTCTTTAAAACCATCTGTAAATTCACCATCAATACAACAAAAGAAGGTGAAAACAAAATTTTTTGTTCAATCTCCTAGTTTTGAAAAGGGTGAATCATCTTCATCAACGGACTCTATTGCCCGAAAAGTCAAATCTTCAACAAGTATGAAAAACTTACAGAAGACACGATTTTCTAAATCCACTAATTCACATACTTCTTTTATGCCAGATATCATTGTGAAAGGGTCGAGAAACAAGTATGGCGAAAGAAGAAAAGCGAAGAGAAAAACAAGATTATAAAACAAGAATGGCGCGTGAAAGAAAAAATTGTTACAGATAGAATTAGCAAAACTGAACATTCTGTCTGTAATAAGGATAAACTTGTTAATAATTCTTGTATTAAATTTTCAAGAACGAAATTAATTGCTTTGAATTCTTATGTTTGTAAGCCTGCCTCTGTGAAAAATAATAAGCTCGTATGGCAACCAAAGAAAAAGGACCCATTTTATGAACAGAAAAAGGTTCCACAGATAAAAATTTCAAAAACAATTCCACCGCGAATTGTACAAAAGTGGATACCCAAAAGAACAGTTAAAAAATGGGTACCTAAAATAAATTCAAACGATAAGCCTAAAGCCATATCAGTTAGAAAAACAAATGATACTATGCATGATTTACCTAAAACTAAAGTACCCAACTACAAGTGGGTACCTCATGTGCTATTACGATTTATAGGTAAACCATGTCTGGTACCTTGACTCCGGATGCTCCAAACATATGACCGGACAACGAGACACACTCACGGACTTTGTAGAAAAGTTCTATGGGACGGTAAGATTTGGAAACGATCAGTGTTGTCCGATCAAGGGATATGGAAGTCTGAAGTATGACAAAATCACCATCCAAAAGGTCTTTTATGTTGACGGTCTTGGTCATAATCTATTCAGTATTGGACAACTGTGTGATAAGGGGTTAGAAGTCAACTTCAAAGGCAATCGGTGCAGCATCAGATCAGCAGAAGGAAAAGAAATTCTAGCAGGAAATAGGAAAACAAATCTGTACTCCATTGATTTAGCCTCGATCAATCTGAAGAAAGATGTCTGCTTATTGTTAAAAGCAACATCTAAAACAGCATGGCTGTGGCATCGTCGCCTTTCACATCTGAATTTCAATGAGCTGACCAACCTAGCAAAAGGAGGGTTAGTTAAAGGGCTGCCGGCGCTAAAATTTCAAAAAGAGCAACTATGCGCGGCATGTGAAAAAGGAAAGATGACAAAAGCCACACACAAATCCAAAACAGAACACTCATCCATAAGAGCACTAGAGTTACTGCATATGGATTTGTGTGGACCAATGAGAGTACAAAGTATAAATAAGAAAAGATATGTATTGGTGATAGTTGATGACTATTCACGATACACATGGGTGTTTTTCCTGAAATCCAAATCAGATGCAACCGAATCTATCATAGACTTCATCCGAAAAATACAAGTAAAGTTGCAACTCACCATTCAGACAATTCGCTCAGACAATGGAACAGAGTTCAAGAACAAATCATTAGACTCGTTCTTAAATTCAGTAGGAATTACACATCAATTCTCAGTTGCTCGGACTCCACAACAAAACGGTGTCGTTGAAAGAAGAGATCGGACACTAGTGGAATCAGCTAGGACGATGTTGGCCTACTCCAATTTACCATTGTTCTTGTGGGCAGAAGCGGTTGCAACAGCGTGTTTCACACAAAACCGTTCAATAATAAATAAAAGATTCGGAAAGACTCCGTATGAACTGATCAATAAACGAATACCTAATATTAAATTTTTCCATGTCTTTGGTTGCAGATGCTTTATATTAAATGATAAAGACAATCTGGGAAAGTTTAATCAAAAGGCGGATGAAGGAATCTTCATCGGGTATTCAAAGGAGTCGGTTGCTTTCCGAGTATACAACAAGAGAACCAAGATAGTCAACGAGAGCGTAAATGTTAAATTTGACGAAGGAGTGGTAATGGCTTCTGAACACACCAGTTCAGAACCCGGACCTAACATGCAGACTTCATTGGAGTCAAATAGACAAAATGCTGAACAAAATGAATTAAATAAGTTGTTTGAGAACTTTTATGACGATTATTTTGAAACTCCCAAATCTAATGTTCAAAATTTGGTGCCTGACAGGATCACTGAAGATCCAGTCATAGTTTCAGATCTTTCTCAACAACAAAGTTCAGAAGAAACTGGAGAAGCTTCAACAGCAAATGTGCAGTCAGCTACTGAGATTGTACAACCAATTGAACCTCCACATGCTTCTGAAACCCCTATTACTTCTGAACAGTCAGAAGCTCCTACCTCAGATGTTCCACCTACAACATCTGCAGTAACCCCCGAACCATATTTAGATTCCAATCCCAACCAAGACCCAATAGAACCGTTTCCACATACAGTTAAGTGGACAAGAAATCACCCAATAGAGAATATCATTGGTGATCCATCTTCATCAGTCCAAACCAGAAGGGCTACAATAAATGAATGCTTATTTTCAAATTTTTTGAGTAAGATTGAGCCTAAAAATGTAAAAGAAGCCCTTCTGGATGCTGATTGGATTGTGGCGATGCAAGAGGAACTCAACCAATTCGAACGGTTAAAGGTCTGGAGACTTGTTGAGCGACCAAAAGACAAATCCATAATTGGCACGAAATGGATCTTCAAGAACAAGAAAGATGAACACGGTGTCATTATTCGGAATAAAGCTCGTCTCGTGGCCAAAGGATACAGTCAACAAGAAGGGATTGATTATGATGAAACATTCGCACCAGTTGCACGCATTGAAGCTATAAGGATGTTTTAGCTTTTGCCGCACATAAAAATTTTACAGTATATCAAATGGATGTCAAAACTGCGTTTTTAAACGGGGAGCTAACTGATGAAGTATATACATATCAGCCCGAAGGGTTTACTGATCCTTCGAAACCTGATCATGTATATATTTTGGATAAGTCACTGTATGGCCTTAAACAAGCACCTCGTGCTTGGTATGATGCACTTTCAACATATCTGTTGAAATGTGGATTTACAAAAGGTGCAGTTGACACAACCTTGTTTATAAAACATCAGGGGTTAGATATCATAGTTATACAGATATATGTAGATGATATAATATTTGGGTCTACAAATCCAGAATTTTGTAAGAAATTCGCATTTTTAATGTCCCAGAAATTCGAAATGAGCATGATGGGTGAAATAAATTTTTTCTTAGGATTACAAGTAAAACAATTAACTGATGGTATCTTTATCAATCAGTCAAAATACATACAAGATATGTTGAAGAAATTTAACATGGTCAATAGTACTCCTATGAAAACTCCCATGGCTCCGGATTCAAAATCAAAACTCGATGCGGACATCTCAGGGAAACCTGTAGATGTAACCCATTATCGAGGTATCATTGGGTCATTAATGTACTTAACAGCCAGTAGACCAGATATTATGTTTGCTACATGCGTCTGTGCTAGATATCAGGCAAATCCAAAAGAATCACACTTAACAGCTGCAAAACGAATTTTAAGATATCTCAAAGGAACTCCAAATCTTGGTTTGTGGTATCCTAGGGAGTCTTCATTTAATCTGACTGCTTTTTCTGATGCTGATCACGCAGGTGATAAGATGGACAGAAAGAGTACGTCAGGAGCAGTACAATTCTTAGGTGACAAACCCGTATGTTGGTCATCCAAGAAACAACATTGTGTTTCATTGTCTACAACTGAGGCAGAGTACGTTGCTGTATCTTCCTGCTGCTCTCAAGTGTTGTGGATGAAAAGCCAACTGCGTGATTACGGGTTTACACCAAAGAAAATTCCAATATACTGTGATTCTCAGAGCGCAATAGCTATTGCATCAAATCCGGTGCAACATTCAAAAACGAAACACATCGACATTCGGTATCATTTCATAAAAGATCATGTAGAAAATGGAAATATAGAATTATATTTTGTACCTACTGAATATCAACTAGCTGATTTGTTTACCAAAGCGTTAGATGAAAAGCGGTTTAATTTTTTGGTATACAAATTAGGTATGTTGAATCGTTAAGATTTAATAATTCAGTAGTTTCAAAATTATAATTTTAAAAATTTCATTTTTAAGTGATTTTTATCTGATGTTGAAACATGAATTATAAAAATTTATATTCTTTGGAATTTAACAAGATCTGGATTGTCATGTGCAGGGGAGCAGAAAAGAAATTTATCTGATTTTGCATAAATCTGATAAAAAAAATTATCTGTTATTTTGTAGGGGGAGCAGAGCTGAAAAATGGAATAATAAGTTGAGGGGGAGCAACTTTCAGAAATTCAAGGGGGAGCAGTTGCATTTTGTTAATACTGTTATTTTTTTGTTAATATTTTTTTGTTACTGCTTTTTTTTTTGTGTGTATTTTTCATTTTATTTTTTTTGAGATGTTCATGTGACATTTTTTTTACAAGAATGATATTTTTTTTAGTCCATTTTAATTTTTTTTTGTTTTTTGTTTTTGTTTTATGTGTAGTTAAATTTTTTTTTTGATATTCAAATTTTTTTATTCACAATTTTTGATTAAAGAAGTGGTTTATGGGCTAATTTGGTTTAACACATGGGCCGAGTGTTTGAAATGTTGACAAATAAAGTGGGCCGGGTAAAAAGCGAATATAAATTTGAATTTTCAAACTCAAAATTACTTTTTCGGAAATTCAAAAATAATTCACCTTCTTCCACAAACTTTCTTCACTACAAAGAAACCTCAAAAACCCACAACCGACGATTTAATTTCATCAAAATTTGTGAGTCAAGCTTTGTTTTTCTTTATTATTTCAGTTTATTTGACCATATTATCAGTGTATTTGTTTGAATGTCATTATGTGTTCGTATGTCAATTTTTTTTTTGTTTTGCATTCATGGCCGTTAATGGTGAATTGTTTGAATGATACTTGAAATTGAAATTAAGTGTGTGCTGTTGTTCATAATGATAATATGACTATGAATCTGAAGTTTCATAAGTCATTTTTAATTCACACACACACAATCATCGATTTTTCAATAGAACAGTTTCGCATTTTTGATTTTTCTGAAATTTGAATTTTTAACAACTTTAAAGTTGTTTTTGTTCAAGGTTCAGTAAAACAAATATGTTTAAAATGCATTTTCGAGGGGGGTACAAGTTTTTATACACTGAAACATAGCCCTGAACTCAAATTCATAAAATCAGTGTTCTGGACTTGTAAGAAAAGCAGATAGATATTTCTCGAATAAAGCTTTATTCGAGTTGAATGGAAGAGTTATTCGAGTTGATTGACAGTTACATTCGAGTTGTGTCAAAGAGTCATTCGAGTTGAATGACAGAGACATTCGAGTTGTGTCTAAGAGTCAATCGAGTTGCATGGAAGTTTCTTTCGAGTTGACTTAAGAATAATTCGAGTTGCATTAGAGAGTTATTCGAGTTTATGATGCCTAATTCGAGTTGATTCATATAGAATTCAGAGTTATTCGAGTTTAATGCATATTCCATTCGAGAAACAGTTGGGCTTTATGCAAGTTGACATGTGGATGAATAACACTTAGAAAATTTTCAGATCATAAGTACTTAAAGCTTATTCGAGTTTAGCTCACTTGTCATTCGAGTTTTGTTAAGACTTACTCGAGTTTCATATATATTTCATTCGAGTTGGTTATAGACATATTCGAGTTTTATATATGTATCATTCGAGTTAGTTATAGACATATTCGAGTTTTATATATGTATCATTCGAGTTGGTTGAAGACTTATTCGAGTTTTATATATGTATTATTCGAGTTGGTTGACGACTTATTCGAGTTTTATATATGTAGTATTCGAGTTGTTTAAAGACTAATTCGAGAAACTTGTTGTTTCATTCGAGTTTAATCAGAAAATTTTTTCTAAGTGTGGGATTTTTATGTTTCAAGAAAAATGTCACATTTTTTAAGAAATTGTTATAAATTTGTGTTTTTCTAACATTGGTCTCTAAACGATTGACTCTGGAGTCCTTTCAATAATTTTCAATTATTGTCAGGAATCCCGATGCTTTAAAAAGAAAATCACAAGTTTTTACAATTTCTGATAAAATGTTACAAGTTTTTCTACATTTTGAAGGTTGTCATTTGTGTACTTGCTAAGACTAACATGATTTTATTTTTACAGGTGTTCAAATGGCATCCCCAGTGCAATCCCAGAATTCTAATTCCTCTGATTCTCATTCATCGTCAAATCATATCCTCGTGTCTACCCCAGTCAGATCAACCTCAGTAGCCCGTTCTTCACAAACACATATTATCCCAGACAATCAACTTGTCAAGCCAAAACATTGCCTTCCTTTCCGGGACAATAACCACCGTTTAGATTCCAAAGTTATAAAAGTAAGCCATCCTATCATTGTGGACATTCTAAAAGGCCATCCTCTTGGTTATCTGCTTCAGTATAAGCCGTCTATTCCACAAATATACTTACAACAATTTTGGCACACTGTCAAATTTGTTCCTGCGGACGGTAATCACCATTTTAAAGTGACGATTGATCAATTCAAGACAAAGATCACTCTTGCAAGGCTACGTCACAATTTATTTCTTCCACGACGCATAGACACTGTGAACTTTCCAGAGTTAGCAGATTTTGAAGATTTTGTTTCTGATGAAGAGCTTTTCCATGATTTGATTTGTCTAGGCTACTCAAAGCCACTTCCAAAGAGCTCCAAATTTCACAGAAATGGTTTAAATGGCGAATGGTACACATTGTTTGATATCATAAATCGTTGCATGACTTCAAAGCATACGGGAATTGACCGATGCAGCATTCATTGCCTGCGGATATTTCATGGGATCGCATTCAACAAGCACTATGACTTTGCTCAATGTATCTGGGAAGATTTAAAGGAGATTGTGCTTGCTAAAACCACAAACAGAGCAAGGAAGTTCGTTCCTCTTCAAAGGTTTATCCAGATTCTTATCCGAGGGATCTTAAGGGCCAATGAAAATATTCCAAAGAGAGCCAATTCTCAAAGATGCCCAGACTATGTTATGATGAGTTTGCATGAAGTGCCGGACTCTCCGAATGCCAACATAATGTCAATTCCTGAGTCATTACTCAAATATGCTGATCAAGAGAATGAACATGTGAAATTGTATAGAATAGATCATGCTCCGATAGAGACCCAAGAACAGGGTTCTCTTAGCCCAGGAGCTTTAAGGATAGCGGAACCTCAGCAGGGGGCTGAAGTTCAGGTTAGCCGTTCTGAGAGTGAGGGTGAAGGAAGTGTGAGGGGTGGTGAGGAAGAACAAGAGAAATCTGATTCTGAGAGAACTCTATCTGATATTCAGGAAGAAGAGGGAGAGGGTGATGATGATGATGATGGTGATGATGGTGGTGATCATCATGAAGGAGGGGGAATGATGATTGAGGTTGAGCAAATAGCTGTAGAGAGTGTGAGGGTGCCCCTCAGCCCAGAAAGCCGGGAATTACCCACATCCTCTGTTAGCTCTCCTTTGAGAGTTAACATTGAACAAGTCAGTATCCCACTGACGATTGCACGCCCAACTAGCCACTCAGTCTCCTCTCAACAGGAGTCTGTTTCAATTGCACACAGGGATGAGCCACATAATCTATCCGAGAGTCACTTGGACTTGATGGATATTGAACCAAGTACACAGTTGCCCGTGTGTACGACTTCATTTGATTCACTGAGTCTAGCTGACATACACGTTAGGACACTTGCGTCAACTTCATCTGTTGAAGTTAGTGTGGCTGAACTGAGTGTTCCCACTGGAACATCCTTAGTAACGGAAGCATTTGTTGCTCCGTCACTTGAAGAGGGTGGAAGTCCAGTCAGAGAAATGCCAATATCAACTCTGAGCACTGGCCACACAGAAGTTCTGTATACCAGTTCAACTGTTGTGTCAACTGGAAGTCTTCGTGACCTAGTAGTGAGTTTATCCCCGTTTGTGACCGAATCAACCTTGTCAACAGCTTTGAATGAAGTTGTTTCTGGAGTAAACAAGCATGTTTCAAATCAACTGGCTGAGGTCATGGCTCGAATGTCCAATATTCAGAAGTTTTTGAAAGGAAAGGATGTTGCGGAGGAATCTGTTAAGGAAAATGAGTCAAAACAACAAATTGAAGAGTTGAAGGAGGAATTAAAAGATTTTGTATTTGAACAGTTTGATGAAATGAGGGAGCGTATGATAAGCTTGGAGAATACAGTTGTAACGACATTAGGTAATCTCTCTGAACGAGTGGCGGCAGTGGAAGAGACCTGCAAAGCTCAAGCTTCCTCGTCGAAAAGGAAACATGATGAGCACGATGAAGACTCCGATGATGCTCCTCATGAGGGGGAGAAGAGGAGAAAGCTTGATGAGCCGACTCCTGGAGTTTTAATGATAACATATCCAGAGAAGGAACCAAAAGCTCAAGGGACAGAAGCCGGAGGATCTAAACAGACAGCTGGTGAACAGAGAGAACTGGGATTGATTCTTTATGAAGATGTTCCAGTTCCTTTGAACACTCAGCCTGATATTTATCAGTTCATTGAATATATTGATTCAGAGGAAGATGTTCAAGAGAAAGAGAAAGAGCAGAGTATTCAAGAGACTGGAGAAGGAAGAGAGGAGTACATTGAATTGTCGGAAGATGATGACATAATTGCGTTGACAGATATAGATTTTAGGGCTGAAAGGATAGAAGAAGAGGAGGTGTTAGTTGAAGAAATTATGAAAGATGTTGAATCAACACCAACGGTTGAAAAGCCTGAGGTAGTTGTACAGATTAAGGAAGAGTTTGAGGAGTTCCCTGTTGAGAGCAGTGTCGCTCAAGAAACAGTTGTTTTAAATGAAGTGGAAGTAATGGATAGATTTTATAATGAATTTGTTCTGGCTGATGAATCAAAGAAACAACACAGATTAAGGTTTCAGGCACAACAAGTAGTGCAGAGAGAGATTCAAGATATGTTGACTTTGTTAAATAAGGATGAGATAAGTAAGAAAAAGGTGAAAAAGCTTGAACTACCAGAAAATAGGTCTGCTGAGTTCATAAGGAAAAGAAACAAGATGCCGTACATTGAAGACATTTTAGAAAAACGGATCTTTTGTAAAAAGCAAGCTCCTTGCTCCTTTCACAAGCTATTCCGAGTTTTAGAGCCGAATATACCCAATCTGGTTAACTATGCCAGTTTCCTGAGGAATAAGACTCAAGAGGTTGAGAAGGTGAAGAGCGATTTCAGAATAGTGGATCTGGTGCAAATTGAAAAAGAAAGATTTGTTAAAGTTTTTTATCCGAAGTTTACTGTAACCAAGTCTGATGGAAATACTTATGTATTCACGGAAGCTGACATGTTCAACATGCACTTAGTTGATATTGAAGATCTGTTTGACGAGCTGTGCAGATTTAAAAGGAATGAACATTGTAGATTTGCGCTGAAGACATTGTTTCACTTTATGCATACTAAACTTGTATTAATGTCAGTGCAAGATTTACAGATTGGAGTTGAGAGAGGAATGAGGAAGATAAACATGACTGCACCACACAGAGATATTAAATTTGCTGGTGAGCTTAAAGAGTTTCAAGTTATTATGGTGAAGCATCCAGCTGTCATGTATAAAGATAGGAATAAAAGGTTGAGAGCTATGAGGAGTGTTGAGCTGAACAAGTTTTCCGATGGTACGTTGGTTAAGGTGTTGAATGGTTTGAAAGGCAAGCTGGCTGCAGATCAAAAGAGGAAGACAAAGAAAGGAGCCTTATCTGTTAATGATCGAAGACTCATGGTCGAGTTTATTTCTAAAATTGAATGGAGGCTGTCAGATCGAAAAAGTATTAGAAGATTTGAACAGAAGCTGGGCTTGTCAATCTGAAGACTTTGCTACTTTCATCAAAGGGGGAGATTGTTAGAATATGTTTTTGATTGATGAAATATCAAAGTCTAGGGACTGTTTTTGTAATTTCCGTATATTTTGTAAATATGTATAAATAGTCTTGTTGACTTTCCAATTTAAAAGATCTGTAAGAATATTCCTTTTTGTACGCATTCAAGATTGGAAAAGCAAAAACATTGAAGAACATTCTCTCTGACTGTATTTGTAATCAACAAATCTTCAATCGAATCATTTGGTTAGTATTGATTAAATTCATTGTTCTTATTCTTTACATATTGTTGATTGAATTGGTAGAAACTAATATTCACAAATACAATCATAAAATAATACAAATATGAAAAGATAAATACATGTATAAAATAAAAGATAAATACATATATAAAATAAAATACAAAAACATTTATAAAATAAAACATAAATACGATTTATTATTTTTAAATAAATATTAATAAATCATTAAGTCTATCCAACATTTGTTTACATTTCTCATTGTCTAATATTTATTGTTATTATTATTAATATAATATAAATACATCCAAATTACATATTATACTTACTTATCTATGTCTATATAAAAAAAATTATTATGTGTTTATAAATTTATTAAAATATATTAAACATAAATAATTATTATACAAATAATATAATATAAGTAAAAAGTAAATATAATACAATATTAATAAAATCATATTTCATTACATTTTGTTTATTCTAATAAATATCTATATAAATTATATTCTATATAAAATTGAAAATTTAAATTATATCTATTAAATACATATAAAAATTTCAAAATAGTTTAAAAATTACTAAAATAGTAAATACTGTTAAATAATGACTATAACAAATAACTATACTATTATTGTATTTTTATAAATATTAAATATTTATATGTTTTAATTTTAATTTTACATAAATATATTATAACCAATTATTTATTAACATGTATCCACATAATGCGTGGGTTTATAAACTAGTTATACTTATATTTGGAGTTGTTGTTTAATTGTATAAAAAAGACTTTATAATTCAAATGCACGATACAAAATTCTAATGAAATTTTTTTATAATTAAAATATAACTATTTAATATTTAGATTTTTTTATTAAATTTGATCATGTTAGATTGAACGTTACTATTATAACGTTGACAAACTTTAATCGATATATTAGAGACATTACTGTTATAAATTTATTTGATTTGATCGTAAAACCAACAAATTAAACTGACGATTAAACTTAATCAATGTCAAAATTTCAAATTATGGTTATGAATATTTGATTAATTAATTCTGGTTCCGATCCGATTTAATGAGACATTGTTTGTAATTTTAACATTGCAAAATCTAGAAAACTAATGATAAGAACTAACTAACAGTGTCATTTGTCTTGCTTTTTTGATATCAGCTTTCAAATTTCACTATTCGATCCTGATCTTGATTCAGTTGTGTTTTGTTATTTGAATTGTTTAAAAAATATTTTTATTCATTTGTTTTTATATTTATTTTTGTAATTAATATTTTACACCCCGCAAAGGTGTTCAATAACTCTACATACAAAAGTGAAACCTTAGTCAGACTTAACGCTTCAAAACCCTAACTCCTAATCATCCTGTCAAAGATCGGCGACCAACTAGAGGTTTAGACCATTCATGAATACAAATTAAGGTAACAAAGGCTCTTCAAACTTTATATCCCTGTTGTTTAAGACTTTAAGGATTAAGATGTTGAATTTGTGAAATCAAGAAGTAAAATAAAAGTTAAAAAGAAACAAGAAGAAAAATAAAAGTTAAATAAATAAACATAAATAAATTAATTAGAGCTATTATGATAATTATAGTCCCAAATCTAATTTAACATTATATTAACAATAATTTAATTATGCATTTTTATATAATGACAAATAGCAATTAAGTGTTACTAGTCATTAAACAAATTTAATTAGACCATAAATTTAACCTTAAACTTATTAGATACATATTTAGTGGATTATCATTTATTTTAATATATCTATTTAGTAGTTGAGTTAAATTAAATATTATGATACATTAAAATTATATTTATATGATTCCCAATTAAATTTAAAGTAAAGCACATAATTAATGATCAAAACACGACTCAATTAATAATGATTAAAGAAATACTTTAATTGATCAAACAATAATTGTAACCCAAATTTAACAATCATTAATAATTAACGTATATAATAAAAATAGGGAGAATTTCATATATACCCCCCTGAACTTCAAAATATCATATATACCTATCTTAAAATTTT
>JAANYP010001561.1:0-11216 GCA_020465985.1 Centrapalus pauciflorus | reverse complement strand
TAAAGTTGAGTATAAACTCATAAATATTGACAATAAATACATTTATAAAAATTTTAAAAATAAAGATAAAAATCTAAAACATTACTACGTACTAAAAGATTGTAACTTACATGTGATCATTATTATGCAAATAATTAAAAATTTGTAACTCTCATCACAATAAATACAATAGTAAACATTAATTAAAAACGGTTACACATCTAAGCTTTGATGCACATATCTACAAATGACCATCCATTTCCCTAGGTGAGTTAGAAACTATAAATATGTTCCTATGACAAGCTCTTTTTGTTATTTTTCTAGCTTTCTCTCATAAAAATTCATCTTCATTTGTTTGGCTATTTAATATTTATATTTTTTTGGGTTCTTTTAGATTATATATGATATCAAGAATGTGTTCATTATTTAGTTTGTAGATTTCCTTTCATATATATGTTAAAGATTAACGATCTTCATGGTTATGTTTCTATTTCAGTATGATGATTTTCAACAAGGATCAAGGAATACTAAAGGTTATATATGATATCAAGAATGTGTTCATTATTTAGTTTGTAGTTTTCTTTTCATATATGTCTTAAAGTATTAAAAATCTTCATGGTTATGTTTTTATTTCAGTATGATGATCTTCAACAAGGACCAATGAATACTAAAAAGGGTGATAGTGTCATCTTATGTTCTTAAGACCGAGTGTTTCTCTCATAAAAATCCATCTTCATTTGTTTGGCTATTTAATATTTATATTTTTTGGGTTCTTTTAGATTATATATGATATCAAGAATGTGTTCATTATTTAGTTTATAGTTTTCTTTTCATATATGTGTTAAAGATTAACGATCTTCATGGTTATGTTTCTATTTCAGTATGATGATTTTCAACAAAGACCAAGAAATACTAAAAAGGTGATAGTGTCATTTCATGTTCTTAAGACCGAATGTTTTTACAAATGGTTATGTAAAAAAAATTTAAGTGTCATAAAAATTTAGTTATGTGTAATTAATTTATTTAGTATTTATTAACTATTTTATTAATATATACATATGTTTTTTTTATTTTCGTATCGTATATTGGATCAATATAGTTGATATTAAATTCAATATCACCAAAATTAAGAATATTGGATAAATTCATAAACTAAAACATAGGAAAAAGATTATGATTAAAATTATTTATAAAATAACTTAATCGTATAAAAATTTATCACATGGATTCAACTTATAAAAGAATAATTATTTTATGTAAAAATAATCTAAAAATTTTAATTACCAAATTAAAATAAAATAAATATAATATTCTTTTTTATAAAATGATTTAATTTTAACAATAAATCTAGAGATTTTAAAATAAGTAACTTATACAAAAAAATTGATTGTCAACATTTGTTAAAGTTATTCATACAACACCTGAAATTTGTCATGAAATTTGTTACAAAATCACATATGATTCATTTGTTGATGTTATCAGTGGTGATGGCAAAAATTGTACTTAAAATACAATGTTATATATTTTTAATCGTTAACCTGATTTCTAAAAAAGTAATATTTAATTAATATTACTACATAGTTCTTAAAATGTGCTATGTTCTGTGATTTTAATCATTATCTAACTAAAACATGATTATAAGTAAAATGATGACATTAACCTAAGTTTCGTTCTATATGAATTGCAATGCTATTTAGAAAAATTAATATTTAATACTGCTATTTATAATATGGACTAACAATAATAAAAAAGAAATAGCAAGTTAATTATTTATTAATTTTGAAGTTGACGATGTTGATAGAGTATACGTATTTTAAATCATTGAATTAAGAATTTAATATTTTTATTTTTTCTTTATTTTAACGATTTAGTAAATTAAGATTTAATAATATTTAGTACCATTAAAACTATGATGTGAATTTATATATTTATGACATCAATGGAATTTTAGGTATTATTAAAATAAATAAAAAATGATATATATATATATATATATATATATATATATATATATATATATATATATATATATATATATATATATATATATATATATATATTGTTAGATTTATTATTTCGATCCTAGGAGTTGTTTTGTAATATTTATTGTCTTTGTAATTTGTCTTGTATTTAATTTCTATGTAATTTATGTTTAAGTAATAGTCTAGGGGCCAAAGTTGCCATGTTGTGTAAGTTAATTAAATGAGCCTAGAAAATGCTCCTAGGGTTACTTTTTGTTATATACAGTTGACATTTTGATATTCTACAGCCGCCACTGTTCCATTGTTCTCTCAACATTCATATTGTCTTCTTCTTTATCATTACACATTTATTGAGCTTGATTCTTTATGTGTTTGATAAGAATATCATTGAGGTGCTGAAAATATACGGGAATACAATATTACAATTGGTATCAGAGCTCAGAGGGGTGGATTTAAACTGATTTTTTCGGATTCTGCTGGGTTTCTTGAGTGTTCTTCGTATTCTTCCATAACAACCGGTTATATCTTCATTTTCCTTTGTTTTTTCGT
The DNA here is from genome assembly GCA_020465985.1 of Centrapalus pauciflorus. Lineage (NCBI taxonomy): Eukaryota > Viridiplantae > Streptophyta > Magnoliopsida > Asterales > Asteraceae > Centrapalus > Centrapalus pauciflorus. The sequence goes on along the minus strand of JAANYP010001561.1, from coordinate 8,706 downwards.
GTTTCTTGTGTTATAATGGTCATATAAACATCACATTATCATTCTCTACTGATTTTAAACTCATTTAGTTCCATATCGTTGTTAAAATCATCAAGAATCGACCATTATTAAGTTTGAAAATATGGGTTGTTTAAGTGGGTTTTTCACGTGTTCATGCTATTTTTAAGTGTTTTTTAGGTTGTTTTAAATCACCAAAAGTGTTTAAAAGAGTTTATAAATCATTTAGAACTGTTTTCAGGCTTTAAAACTGATAAAAATCGAATTCTGCTCATTCTGCCTTAGAAATCGTAAAAAACCTGCTGTATTTCGGATTACTACTGTAGCATTTCGGACCACATAGGCACCAATTTCGGACCTCACATCATCCTAATTCGGACCTCATTTCGGTCCAATTCGGACCTTACTTAGGTGAATTTCGGACCCCCCCTTAAGCCAATTTCGGACCCTACTTCGGTCCCACCCGAACTTCGGACCATCCGAAGTTCAGATCAGGCTTTCCATTTTCACTGTTGGGACTTGTAGTTAAATTTTTCTAATTTCGGACCTCACCCATTTCGGTCCATCCGAATTCGGTCCTTCCACTGTTCATCCGAATTTGGTTCATCCGAATTCGGTTCATTAGTTCCATCCGAAATTAGGTTCATCCGAGCTTGGTCCCCAACCGTAGTACTGTTCATCCGAATTAGGACCTCTTCCGAACTTGAACCTCATCCAAACCATACCCATCCGAATTACAGTTCATAGATCCGAAATCAACCCATCCGAATTCACCCATCCGAATTCGGTTCCCTCATCCGAAACACTATTCATCCGAATTCATCCATCCGAATTCAGAACCTTCTGCTTTCAGTCCAACCCATCCGTGTTCAGTTTCCACCTCTAAGATCTTCATATTCTTAATCAGCACCCATAATCATAATGTCTCGCGAAGCTCTAGTACTCGGATCTGAGAACAGACCACCAGTTCTCTATCCCGATGAGTACGAACAATGGAAATCCCGGTTCCTTAAGTTCGTTGGAATGCAATCTCTCGGGAACCTGATGCTTCAATCTATATCCGAAGGACCCGTCATCTACTATCGTGAAATAGCTGCCAGACCTGAGGCTGACCCCCCTGTCCAAGCCTCTAAAGTTGAAAGAGACCCGACAAATGACGCCGAAAGAGACCGACAGCACGCTGACAAGAGGGCAGAATATCTGATTTATCAAGCCCTCCCCACTGATATTCTGGTCGGTGTAGACAGTAAAATGTCTGCAAAAGAAATGTGGGACGAGCTGGAAGTCCAAATGCTGGGGGCAGATCTAGATGATCGTGCCAAAATAGAGGAGGCAAAGGCAAAGTTTACGGAATTCCGCGCCAAAGACGGGGAATCTCTGCAAGCCACATTCACCAGGTTCTGTGCAGTCCTTAACGAATTGAATAAACTGCACATCAAGAAGGATAGGGATGATATCAACATCAAATTCTTTGCCGCCTTAGCCCCCGAGTGGCAGCTTGCATATCGGGCAACAAAAAGAGTCCTGAACATTCCTAAGGTATCCATTAATGTCGTCTTCAAGGAGCTGAAAAAGTATCAAGGGGATGTAGATCAACAGAAGCTGATGGCAAATCAATTGGCCTCTCTGCTGCTATCAGCCAACACAGGGTTGAAACCGAATGATTCTCTAGCCTTGATCACTAACACGCAGATTCCGACACCATCTTTTGCTCCTGGTTCTTCATCATCTCAGTACAGGTATGCTTCTCCTCCGCGTGAGGTCTATGATGAGGAGGAAGCTTCGATCCAAGAACAGATAGCCTTGTGGACCAACCGTCTCCAACAACGACGGTTCTCCAACAAGACGAACAACCAACTCCGTTATGACACCGGTCCACGGAGGTTCTCAGATGATAGGAGGGATGACCGCCGCAATGACTATCGCAGGGATGACTACCGAAGGGATGACAGGAATGATCGCCGATATGACGATAGACGCGACTATCAAGATGATCGCCGTTATGAAAGGCGAGATGATAGGCGTGATGATCGCAGGGATGAAAGGCGGGACGATCGAAGGGATGATCGTCGAGATGACCGCAGGGAAGAGCGAAGAGAGCCCGAAAGACGGGAAAGGAAGCGCGATGACAGCCGCGAGCATCGCCGGGCCGACAAGAGGCCGGCAGAAAGGAGAGAGGACAGGCCAAGAGCTGATGAGCCAAAAGCTGCGGATGAACGTCTCTGCTACAAATGTGGCAAACCGGGCCACTTTGCTAGGGAATGCAAGAACAACTTCGACAGAGACGTCGCGTACTACGAGAGAAAGCTCGAGGCAGCCAAAAAGAGAACGGATGCATTAGCCTTCGTCGCCCAGGAAGACTACTGGGATGCTGAAGATTCTGAAGACGAGGATGACAAGGGCAAGAATTGCTACATGGTTGATCGTATGGGGTTGGAGACATGTGCTGATTTCACTGCTGACAATTCAGATCATGCTGCTGAGGGGGAGACAATGAAAAATCCACCAGCATGTCTGATGGCTACAACCAACGATCCCGAATGCTCCACATCCGGTTCTGAGTCCAATGAGGTATATTCCTATTACATTCCTGCACATGTAAATAAATTATTTGTAGATAATGAATGTACACTGCACACACAAATACTTGATCTACAAGATAGATTAAATGCTGAAACTGCAAGGTGTGTTCAGGCTGAACATCAAGCTCATCTTCTGAAAGAATCATCTGAAATATATCATTCAAAGTGGTTAACTAATCATAATGTTATAAAACAGATGTTAATAGAAAAAGTAGATGTTCAGGATAGGAATATATACCTTGAATCTTGCATGGAAACGCTTTCAAAAGATAAACTCTCTTTAAAAGAAGAAATTTCTGTTCTCACAAAACAATTAGATGCGGTAAATATGGAAAATATAGATAGTTTAGAAAAATACAAAATGATTGAAGAAGAAAGGATACGTTTGTACTCAAGAATAAAGACCCTTGACGATGCATTTTTGAAAAGGGGTCAAACAGAACAAACTATCTATTTAAATCAGCCCAAAGAAACTAAGTTTTACCATTCTAAACAAGGAATTGGTTTTAAAAATCCTAAATATTTGGAAAAAGCACAAAATGTTTTACCTGTATTTTATGACATGAATTATATGGGAGCCGGTCTTAAATCTTTATTTTTTGAGTCATCAAAAGAAGTTTTAAACCAAGAAAATGAGAAACGTGTTGCGCGTAAAGATAAAGAAATTTCTTTTCAATATGAAGAACTTAACGAGAGTTATTCTTCTAAAGTACCCACTTTAGAGGAAGATCTCTCGTCAACTTATTCAGAAGCTGAATTGAAAACTGAAACTGTAATATCAACTCCTCAACTTTATATTCCTGCAAAAGTTCTTCAACAACAAATCATTGTTTTAGAAAAGGAATTGAAGTCGTCTCAAGAGAAAGCACTTGATCTTCAAGATGCTCTTCTTAAGAGAGAAGAAGAATTGGTAAATCAATCTTTTCAACAAACTGTGGAAGTCACTGTCTACAGAGAAAATTTTGAAATGGTTTCACAACAATTGAAAGATCTTTCAAAAGAACGAACACTTTCTCATTCCATAAAAATTCCATGTGTGTCATGTGATAAAGGTAAGGCTAAAGCTGAATCTTCTTCTTTCATTGTCAAAGGTGAGTGCTCAAAAGTTTTCAAAAGTGAGGCTCCTCAAAAGACTCAGATTAAATCCAAGTCTTTTAAGAAACCCACTCACCACCAAAAAGAAAAGTCTGTCAAGTCTAAATCTTCCATGCTTACTGACTCTAATCGTTTTGTTCCTACAGATCATGTAAGGAGAGTCCCAAAAACCACCATGCAGGATTTTACAAGTTTTTTTGTGAAGAAGGCTTTAATGCCAAGTGACTTTGTTACTAGAGATAGGATGTCTGTAATCTCTAAAGACAATTTGTGTAACAATGTGTGTGACAATGTCTGTAATGTTGAACCGAATTCTACTATTCCGTTAAAGTACTCTTTCAAGGATTTGTTTAATCTATGTCCAACTAAATATAGACGACAGGTTCCTGAAATGAATGCTTTTGTGCCTTATCCTGTTAAACGTATTCGGAAAAAGAAAATAAAAAATAGTGCATCATCGGCCTCAAACAAAGTTGAGAATTGTCCGTTGCCAAGGCCCAAAACCAAAGCAACGGTCAAAAAGGTCTCAAAAGAACAAAAACCGAAGGCAATTTCAGCGCCTAAGGTTCCAAAACCCAATAAATCCAATCTTCAATGGATTCCAAAGGGTTGTGCATTCGGACCACACACAAGTGCTAATTGGGATTCTAAAACTGTACACGTGCCATATAAATCTGGAAACCCTAACAAAAAGGGACCCATATTGAGGTGGGTACCCAAGGTTGTGTGATCTTAATGCAGATGGTTCTTGGTTACTTCTGATCAAGACCCGTGCTTCAAAGAAATGGCTTCTAGTTACCTTAGACTAGGACCCGTTCTTTTGCTTGTCGGTTGTGCTTAAACCGACACGTTAGGCTTCTGTGCACACAGCCCAGGACCCGGTCTTAACTCATCATGTTTTCTGAACATCTCGGTTCAGAAAACGGTTTGATTGTGAATTAAAAATGGATGTGTTTGAATGCATATAGTTTTTCATTATATGAATATTATGTGTTTTTCAGGCTAAGTCCATTTGGTATATGGATTCGGGTTGCTCCAAGCACATGACTGGAAGAAGAGAATTGCTGTCCAACGTTGTTGAACAGGTATTGCGGAACTGTGAAATTCGGGAACAACCATCAGGCTCACATCAAAGGATACGGGGACTTAGTTCTAAATAATCTGGTCATCAAGGACGTTGACTATGTTGAGGGGTTATCTCATAATCTTTTTAGCATAGGACAGCTCTGCGACAAAGGACTAGAAGTAACGTTTAGGGCTAAGAACTGCAGTGTTAAGAGCGTGGATGGAAAAGAAATCTTAACTGGGTCCCGAAACTCTAATCTTTACACCATTGACGTAGCTAAGCTAATAGTGAAGGATAACATTTGCCTACTATCAAAAGCCTCGTCAAAAGACTCTTGGTTGTGGCATCGAAGATTATCCCATTTGAATTTTGATAATATCAACAGGCTAGCTGCGAAACAATTGGTCAAAGGACTTCCTGAATTGCACTATGAAAAGGACCATCTGTGTGGAGCATGTGAGAAAGGAAAAATGAAACGATCATCTCACAAACCAAAGCCCGAACCATCAACAAAAAGAGTATTGGAGTTACTTCATATGGATTTATGCGGACCGATGAGAACTCAAAGCATAAATGGAAAACGATATGTGTTGGTTATCGTTGATGATTATTCTCGATACACCTGGGTTAGGTTCTTGCGTTCCAAGGACGAGACAGCTCAAGAAATCATTGATTTTATCAAGAGTGTCGAGACCCAACAGCAGCTGTCAGTGCAATCAATTAGATCAGATAACGGCACGGAGTTCAAGAACTCAGTAGTGGAGGGCTTCCTTCGATCCAAAGGTGTTCAACATCAATACTCTGCTGCTCGAACACCTCAACAAAATGGGGTCGTGGAAAGGCGTAACCGTACGCTAGTGGAAGCCGCTCGTACAATGCTGACATACTCAAAACTACCTCCGTTCTTGTGGGCCGAAGCCGTATCAACAGCATGCTATACACAAAATCGATCCATCATCCATAAGCGCTTTAACAAAACTCCTTACCAACTCTTTTTGAATAAAGTGCCATTCATCAAGTACTTACGTGTATTTGGTTGCAGGTGCTATGTGCTGAATGACAAAGACAACCTCGGGAAATTTAACGAAAAGGCGGATGAAGCGATCTTCATTGGATACTCATCCAACTCGAAGGCATATCGTGCATTCAATACCCGAACCAGAACAGTCAATGAAAGTGTGCACGTCACATTTGATGAGTTGGCTGAACTGGCACCTGAAGTTGATCAATCAGGACCACGCATTACTCAAATTCCTGGAGACTCTTCAAATAACCCCATTTCTTTTTCTTCTTCTGATTTGGTTAATTTATTTGATCCTTTTTATGTTGAATTTTTCGGTCCTAACGCTAGTGTGTCTAATGTTGTCAATAATGTAGGTGATCCTTCCAGTTCAACTGCGCCTCAAAGTTTCTCCGCTCCATCTTCTTCAACATACCCTCATCCATCCACATCATCCACCGACACATCCGCAGTTGAATCTACTCCTATAATACCCTCACATATAATACCAACAATTCTTCCTTCACCGGAGCACTCGGGAATCGAACCTGAACAAGTGGTACCTTCATTTGAAACCATTGACCATGAATCCTCATCCATACCCACATTAACCACAGAGGTTCCATCTCGAGCACCCCTTCCACACGAGATCAAATGGACCCGAAGTCACCCAACAGAGCAAATCATTGGTGACGTATCAACAGGAATCCAAACTCGTAGGGCATCTGCTAATGAATGCCTCTTCGCATCATTCTTGAGTATGATAGAGCCCGCTCGTGTGGATGAAGCCCTGATAGATCCAGATTGGATAGTTGCAATGCAAGAGGAACTCAACCAGTTTGAACAGCTACGAGTATGGTGGTTAGTTCCCAAGCCAAAAGACCGTACAGTCATCGGAACGAAGTGGATCTTTAAGAACAAACGAGATGAAAACGGTATTGTGATAAGGAATAAAGCAAGACTTGTTGCCAAAGGCTACCGACAACAAGAAGGGATAGATTATGACGAGACCTTCGCTCCTGTTGCACGGATCGAAGCAATCAGAATCTTCTTGGCGTACGTGGCACACAAAGACTTCAAAGTGTACCAAATGGACGTCAAGACTGCCTTTCTAAACGGTGAACTTAACGAGGAAGTGTATGTTGAAAAACCACAAGGCTTTGTTGATGCACATAAACCCGACCATGTTTATGTGCTAGATAAGGCCCTCTATGGTTTAAAACAAGCACCTCGAGCATGGTATGATAGTCTTTCGAATTTTCTTATTTCTGCCGGTTTCTATAAAGGTGTGGTGGACACAACTCTGTTCACAAAAAGGGAAGACCCACATATAATGTTAGTACAAATTTATGTTGACGATATTATATTTGGATCTATTGACAGTAATTTTTGTAAGGATTTTTCAGCCCTAATGGAGTCTCGGTTTGAGATGAGTATGATGGGGGAAATGAACTTTTTCCTCGGATTACAAGTCAAACAACTTGAGGATGGGATTTTTGTGAACCAGTCGAAATATACTCTTGACATTCTCAAGAAGTATAAGTTAGACTCTTGCACGAGTATCGTAACTCTCATGGCCTCCAACTGTAAGTTAGACACCGATCCTTCTGGGAAAAGTGTCGATAATACAACTTACAGAGGGATGATAGGATCCTTACTATATTTGACTGCCAGTAGGCCGGATATAGTGTTTTCAACATGTCTTTGTGCTAGATTTCAGGCCGACCCAAAAGAATCACACCTAACTGCGGTAAAACGCATTTTTCGTTATCTTAAGGGTACACCCGAACTTGGTCTATGGTATCCAAAAGGAACCGATTTCGATCTTACCGCGTTTTCAGATGCTGATTTTGCAGGTTGTAGAGTGGACAGAAAAAGCACATCGGGAGGAATACAGTTTTTAGGAGATAGACCGGTGAGTTGGTCTTCCAAAAAGCAGAATTGTGTTTCCACATCTACAGCTGAGGCTGAGTATGTAGCAGCTGCAAGCTGTTGCTCTCAAGTGCTGTGGATGAGAACACAATTACGCGATTATGAATTCTCACTCACCAATATCCCAATTTACTGTGATTCTCGAAGTGCAATTGCCATCTCTTGCAATCCCGTGCAGCACTCTCGAACAAAACACATAGATATCAGGTATCATTTTATTAAAGATCACGTAGAAAAAGGAACCATTGAGTTGTATTTTGTTGGCACGGAATACCAACTTGCGGATATATTTACTAAAGCTTTAGACGAACCTCGTTTTCAGTTTTTAGTATCTCATATCGGCATGTTGAATCCACCTTCCAATTAAATATCAGATATTGTCTTAAATAATTCTATTTCAATCTATCATGATTGAGATTCCTTTATTTTAGAAAATATCTGTTATTTAAATTTAAGGATTATGTCACAAGATTGAAACTCAATATTTCCATATCTGCGTACATTTTTAATAATTAATGATCTTGATAAATTGCTGTGTGAATTGTTCATCATGGAGTGGGATGCAACAAATATTCAGGTTTGTCTGTACTTGAAAGGCTAAAAAGGGTTGTCGCGTTTAAAATCTGAAAAAGAAAAGGAAAAAAGGACCGGTATTCTTTTGAGGGGGAGTAGATTGTTAGGATTTTAAATTTTATAATTCTGTGTTTCTCGTTATTTCTTTTGTAGTTAAATTTTAGGTTGGTCTTAATTTTTAATTTAATTTTAAGTTTTCATTTAATAGGTCAGAAAATTGCAAAAAGATTTTATCTTTCAAATTTATCAAAAAAAAAAAAAATCTCTCAAAAAAAAAATGCAATAAAAATTGGGCCAAAATTTCTTTTTAATTTTGTTTTGATTAAATTCTTTAGAGGCCCATTTTATTTTATTTAGTATGTGTTTGTTGAGTCCAATCCGGCAGCCCACTTACTTCTTGGGCGCGGATCTTCCTTGACCCGACCCGACCCGCACGCCTTTAAAAGGGCGGGTCAACGGTC
>JAANYP010001560.1:0-43122 GCA_020465985.1 Centrapalus pauciflorus | reverse complement strand
GCTGCAGCATCAGCAGCTTTACCAACAGTCGAGGTACCAGCAACATTTGGATTCTTATCAGCCATTGGCTGAAAATATAAAGGAAATAACTATTATTTCCTAATTCAAATAAGCACGATTCGAGTCATAATTCCTATGTCAGATAATCACATCTAATTTTCATAGATATGAAGGCAGTCAGTCAGGCTGGCACAAGGTCAAGTCAGTATCAAGCAGTCAATCCCTCCCCCATCCTATCAGTCATCATTTGCCTATCTTAGGTCAAGTTGTGTGGGTAGTCCTTTACTAATTAAGTTACCCTAGGCCTCGGTGACTTGTTCGGGAATTCAGAGTCACATAGTCCATACCATACCAGTAGTTTAAGTATCGGGTGGCCAATCCGATGATTAAACTGCTGCTCTGATACCAACTTTGTAACATCCAAGTTACCACAAACAGTACACGTCATAATATTTCATTTCATTCAATAATAAATATTGTTTGATACCACAGGTCCATCTGCCTGAATACTTAATTACAAAAATATATTAAGATCAAATGGTGGTCTAAACTAGCTTCTAAATCTTCAATCAGAGTGCGGAAGACTGAACAAGCTACCCGAGACCACATCATCTTTTCAAAATAGGCATCAGCAAAAGTCCAAAAGTCTGCTATTCATCAAATGTCCAGATTCACTTAGCCTGGGACGAACTACCTGCTATGGTGTTGCCCTTATCAGCTTTTCCTGAAAAAGAGTTGTCATGACAGAGTAAGCTAACATTGCTTAGTGAGTTAACAGAGTTCCATTAGTTACCACACATATATAACATACTATCAGCTCTTGCCGGCAAGTCACTACGTCCTGAGACAGCAAAAGGTTGGGAGACAACCCAGTTTGTGTTCCCCTATGTAAGGCCGAAGCCCTACGGGAAGTGTATGGAAACAGGTCATATAGGAAAGGAATCTGCAGAATTCCCTCCTGTGAATGGAGATCTCACATTCGGTCCTATCGGATAATGCAGTATGCAGCGGCAAATATATAAACAGTCAAGTAAGCAGTAAGCATGATAAGTATTTACATAAAATGTAAAAGTGAACATGCAATCAAGGTAATTCAAGTGTCTAGCTTCAGTAATGTCAAAAGTACGTTTCTATGATACAATAAAGTATTAAAGAAACATGCAGCAACAAACGGAAGTTTCCATACAGTCGATGACATTCACCAATAAGTATCGAAACATATGCAAGTAATTAATGAAATCTGTCACTCACAGTAGTCCGTAGTCAGATAAAGCTTAACGAATTAAGCTGTTCAGTTTACTCTGTCAGATCGGCGGGTTCCTGCAGTTCAGTTTCAAGTCTGGCATATTAATGTCAAGTCTGTAACATAATCTATATAACCCTAGTTACACACCCAGGTTATTGTCATTTCTTACTGTCGAGTCTGAGGTAGTTCCTATCGTCCCAAGGTGAGTCTATTCTTATCAGATTAATACGATTCATCTAATTACATATATGTTTATATGGCCTTGAAACAAAGCCAAACGTATTACTTAGCAAGGTGAAACATGAGATACACATTCAAAGGGTTCGTACAGAGTCTGTTAATTTATTTGTGCATATAATAGATATGCATCTTGAAACTTATGATTTTTATCATAATTAAACGATACTTTCAATTTCATTAGGTTGTTTAATAACTTAATCTGATTTAGGAATTTAACTTTGGCTAGGAACAAAATCAGATTCGAATTAAGGGACACAGATTCGAACAATTTCAATTCGAATCTAAGGGAATAGATTCGAATACTACATAGATTCGAAGGCATATAGATTCAAAGACACATAGATTTGAAGACACATAGATTCGAAATTAATTATAGATTCGAACTACTTCATTCGAGTCTATACAATCAAATTCGAAAACAACCAACTCAAGTCAAAGGGAGATAGATTCGAAGGCCATTCATTCGAATCTAGGGGGGTTAGATTCGAGACCCTCATCCTTCGAGTCTAGAAGATAGAATCGAAACAGCAATCATTCGAGTCTAGCTATCAGATTCGAATTCAACACCCTCGAGTCTATACATGAATGTCTCGAATTTGTTCCACTTGTTCATCGATTTTCCAGGTTTTATCAACTAAATATGAACGTAAATGAGGGGAAAATAGTCACTAACCTTCGTCCAAGCTATATCCTTCGACTATAGATGATTTCCAAGCAAAAACACGTCCTAAACGAGAGCAAATCAGCTTCAAATGAAGGGGATATGAGCAAACTCGAATTTGCTCAACAAAAACCGAAATAAAAGTCAGAAAAATGGTCGATTTTACCTTAAATCCGGACGAAATCTAACATGCAATGATAGATTCGTTGTCGATCTCTAACCGATGGCGTATAAATCACGAGAATCCGACGGATCGTTTGGGAGAAATTCTAGAGAGAAGGAGAAGTCTTAGAGAGAGAAGGTGAGAGAGTTCAAGGTTTCCAAACTCATGAAATGAGAAGGAATGCCCTATTTATAGGAAAATAGGGAAAATCAGATTTTTTACTGAATTTTCTGGAATTGTCCAACTTTTATTCCCATCAATCTGATTTGCATTTCAGATGCAAATAATAGCAAAGGAGTTCCAGATTTGCTATAATTGTCTTTTAGTCATATTTTTATTCATTTTAGTCCGTTTCGTCACTTTTAGTCTTTAATTTGTCAAATAGCTGAATTTTAATTATTAACTTTGTTTCAGCTAATTTGGGGCAACTTTTCATAATTAATTATGACTTAATATAATTAACTATTTAAGATTCATGTTTTCGGTTAATTACTAATAATTGGATAAAATTACTTTATTATCCAAAGCCTGATGCTGTAATTTATATTTAATAAATTACGGGCTGTTACATGATCAACCTTGACTAAAGTGTTGCTAGCAGTTTCAATATCAAGTATAGCAGACAACTTAGACAGTGGCATAGCAAGTTGTTGTGCAAAAGCAGTAGACACGAAAGAACGGTTGGCACCCGAATCAAAAAGAACTCGTGCAGGCATGGAATTTACAATAAACATACCCGTGACCACCTCTGGGTTTTCCCTAGCTTCCTCTGCAGTGATTTGAAAGGCACGAGCCGGTGCCCTTTGTGACTGACCCCGGCGGTTAACTGAACCACCACTCGAACCTCTAGACGATCGTGTTGATGATGGGGCAGCAGTTGCTGGAGCATTCTTTCTACAATTCCTACTATAGTGACCCCACACCCCACACTTATAGCAAGCATCACCCTTCCTTGGGCAATCATTCTGAAAATGTCCCAGTTCCCCACAGCAAAAGCAAGCACGTCCGTTAGTGCACTTGCCAAAATGTTCCAGGTGACACTTGTTGCAGTATTGGGGCTCGGTGTTGATAGAGTATGCACGAGCACGACCACGATCAGAAGAACCAGACGGTCGGCGAAAAGATTGCTGTGATGAGTATTGTGAAGACTGGGAAGATCCCGAGTATCCTCCCTCCCGTTGGCGCTTCGGCGGTGACGGCTGTGTTGGGTTGGTGGAAGCAGCAGCAGACCCAATCGTGTAGCCTGACATAATCAAAATCTGCTCTACATTTCTGGCAGCCTCAAGTAAGCCAGCAAATGTAGGGTAGCGGACGTTGCTCATAACCCTCCTAATCTCAATGTCAAGACCAGCCTCGAACCTGGTCACTTTCCTTTCTTCAGTATCAACTTGATGAGGCGCAAACAGACTCAGCCTCGTGAACTCCACAGCATATTGGGACACAGTCATAGTCCCTTGTACCAACGCCATAAACTTTGCTTCCAACCTCCGGCGCTCATCAACCGGACAGTACTGCTGAGTGAATAGGTCCTTGAACTCAGCCCAAGTCATAACAGAAACCTTCTCCAATGTCAACGCATTCACCATTGCGTTCCACCACATGATTGCATCATTCGTGAACATAGCAGTTGCATAACGAACCATGTCCTTCTCAGCACAATCGCTGATTCGGAATGTTCGTTCAGTTGCTGTTATCCATTCAAGTGCGGCAACAGCATCTCCTAGTCCATTAAATTCCACGGCCCCATTTCCTTTGAAGTCCTTGAAACGACAACCTTTGGGCTTGTTAGACGACCCAATGTTGTCATCTCATTCCTCGTTGTTACCCCCTTCCTTCTCTTTATTCTTTCTCTTATCCTCTCTTCTCTTAGCATCGGCCTCATCTCGAGCCCGAAACTGATCCTGAATCATTTTGTTCTGCTCAGCCATCAGGGCTAGCATCATCTCTCTGGCTTCTTCCGGTGTCATTCCTCCTCCATACATGTTCTGAAAATATAAACATATAACTTGTTTAGTAACATGTCATCAATTTAAAGACACCACTCATTTGTCCCGTATGATATTCAATCTCTTATGATTACTAGATCATAACCTATCTTAGTTCAGATCATTACTTAGCATCACTACATATCATCACCTAATGTTTGAGACCAAGACCTCACGGACACTTGAATCTTAAACTACTGCTCAGATACCATCTCGTGTGACACCCTTGCCACAACAACCACCATTTACATAACACCCAGGATTATACACCACATAATTGATTACACAATGATCTGAAAGCTTAATTTAAGTGCGGAAGCAATAAAAATACATAAACAAATATTACAACTGTTTCAAACACCCTACGGTGCTACGAGGTTCCAATTCTAAGTCTACATACTCAGTAACATTACAATCATCCCAAATACATATTATAAAAACAATCCCATTATTCAATTACCACTCTGATTAGTAGATAATCTTCAATCACTTGATCAAATGACCTAGCTAGACGGTCCAGCTGCAGACTTTCCTTTTCCTGTAAAAACATCAACAACTGAGGGATAAGCGAATGCTTAGTGAATACACAGATTACGCATTTTATAAATTTTTATGAAGCCTAAGGGTAAAACCGATGACAAACATCGTATACCCTCTTCGTACACCAAGTACGGACCAGAGCCGCAGCCCCTTCGAGCCCAAAGCTCGGCATTAAACATACCATCTGAGACATACGTACGAACGGGGATGACATACTGCCTACCGGGCCTAGGAGGGATCAGCTCCAGGTCATATAGCGCAGTAACATCAGAGTAATCGATGCGACCCACCGGTCCATCACTAGATGCACAACAATCGAACGGACATGCAACAAATAAGAATGTGCATCAAAATCTACGCAAGTTAGTAGAATTCCAAACAAATCATGAAGCAACAAGTCTCAGCAGGCAAAGCTTAACATAAAACAGATATAAACATGCGAAATCTAATGTACTCACCGTGGGTGCGTTATTAAACTTTAAGCAATTTTATTTCTCTTCGGGCTTTCAACCGGACTCCCCAAGTACCCCACTGTGGGTTAAATAACACCACAAGGGACCTGTTACATTTCCATATGATAAACATATCATTATTACATGTTCTTTAACAAATTGGCGTCAATTTGTACAATCATAAGTATTGCAACATTCGGAACCAACACCCGAATTTCATATTTAATTCTCTTTCTGAATGGTCTTATTGATCCCAATTAATCCCTTTAATAATACCATTAATCTCTCGTTTTATATTAAGTCTCGCCAAGTTTCTCAATTTATTGCGTTAACCCGTTGAAATTATATTGAAGTTTGTACTTTTAATCTTCAATATTTGAGATTTCCAAAATGTTCCCAACCGAAATGATGCATATATATAAATATATATATATTCCTTTATATATATATATGTATATGTGTATTTATTTTTATTGTATCTTGAAAAGTAGTGATTTCTGAAACTTTAAAATTTTCAGTACCAAGTTTTGGTACCTTTGTGTAGTTTCGGTATATGTACCGAAACCTTTAAGGTTTCGGTACCCCCTTTCTAGTTTCGGTACCTACTAAGGTTTCAGTATGTGTTGTGTGGTTTTGGGGTTTCGGTAAGGGAAGGGAGTTTCGGTACTTAGTACCGAAACCTTCATGGTTTCGGTACACCCCAATAAGTTTCGGTACATGCTAGAGTTTCAGTATAAGCTTTCACTATCAAACATAAGTTTCAGTACTTCTTCTTTTGTGGGTTTCGGTACACTTCACACACACACATACCGAAACCTATAAGGTTTCGGTATTCTCCTTATAGTTTCGGTATTATCAAAGTGAATACACAGAACCCACGAAAACACACAGAACTTGTATAAATTTTCCAAAATCTTAAGATTTAACCAAAATTAGAACCTCAAATTTTGTACACAACTTCTACAACACTAGATTTATACAAACCCACAAGAATATTTAACATGCATCAATAATTTGAAGCCTAAATCAGTGTTTTAGTTTTTATAAAAACCGATCTCTAAATCCTTAAATTCAAGAGTTTGAGAGATATTTACCTTAAATTGCTTGTTGTAATGATTATAGCTTCTCCAATGCAACTCGAATCCGAGTTTTCAGCCTCTAATTTAACGTTTTCGTTGCTTTCTTCATTTGATGATATACGAACCGTGGGTTTCTTTTCCTTTTAGAGAGCAGAAGAGAGCAGACACATGAAATGGGGTGTTTGTGAAAAATGAAAAGACAAAAGTCTTTTTTATTCACAATTATCATCTTTTGACAATTTAAACCCCCAACTTCCTTTATTATCATTATACTTAAATAATTGTAGTTCTAAACTTAAAATTTCTTAATCCTCAAAATAACAACCAAATTCTTAAATTTTATTCAATAAAGATTAAATCCTTATTTTATTCTTTCAACCACTTAATAATAATCATATTAACTTAATAAATTGAAATCATCAATTTCTGAATAACGCAACCGACTTTTATACTTAATTAAAATACGATTCCACTTAAATTACAATTTTAAACTAATAAACCGCAATTACAATAATTTAAAATTCGAGGATGTTACATTTGTCTTCCTATTTCCAGCTAGAATTTCCTTCCCTTCCCCAGATCTTATGCTACATCTATTAGCCTTAAAATTGACATCCAACCCTTTGTCGCACAGTTGGCAAATGCTGAACAAATTGTGGCAAAGACCATCTACATAAAAAACCTTCTGAATGGTGAACTTATCGTATTCCAGACTTCCATAGCCTTTGATTGGACAGAACTGATCGTTGCCGAATCTGACCGTCCCACAGAATTTATCTACAAAATTCTTGAGGGCCTCGTTGTCCGGTCATGTGCTTGGAACATCCAGAGTCAAGATACCACACATAATTTACCTACAAGACGATGTAAAACGTGAGGTACCCACTTATAGTTGGGTACTTTTGATTTCGGTAAACATGTGGTATCACTTCAGGTAGAGAAGCAGATAATTTCTTTGTTTCTGGAACCCACTTTTTAACAGTCTTTTTGGGTATCCATTTTTGTACAGTTCTTTTTGGAACTGATTTTGAAATTTGTTTCTTTGGATCCCTTTTCTGTTTAAAATTGAGGACCTTGTTCTTTTCTACCCATACATACATATCAAAATTATACAATGATTTAGCATGGCATTTAGCAGAATTAATAGATAACAGTTCAGCACGAGAATATTTTGAACGTTGTTTAACAGTTGTCTTATTACAGACAGAATTCCCTACACAACTAATCCAATCTGTAATACTAGTATCATTAACTCTCCACTCTTTTCTAAAACTTGTATTTTTCCTTTCAACTTGCTTCTTTCGCCATACTTGCTTCGATGTTCTTTTCATAGTATTATCTAACATAACAGAAGAACAAGAATTAGTCGATTAAGTATTAGCTTTATTCTGCAAAACTTTCTTACCTTTAGAAGAATTTGCTTTCTTTGCATTTGTAACCTTTGACGAAGATGATTCACCTTTTTCAAATTTAGGGATAACAAAAGAAACTTTTGCTTTCTCCTTCCGTTGTAAAACAGGTGATGGACCTGATTCAACCTTAGGATTTGTAGGTATTATTTTCAAAATACTTACCGGTCCTTTAGTTTTATCAGTTTGTTTGTCATTTAGAGGTATTAAATTCGTCAATTTTGACAAACATTTCTTCCAAAGAATTGAATTCAGAGTTCATATACAGATGAAACTCCTTTTCAGAATTAATAGTTTCAGGTTTTATTGAAGGTGTCTGATCAGGTTGAGATTTGATTTCAGGTTGTTCTTTGAGTTTCAGTTCTAAATCATGAATAACAGCCTGAAGCTTTTCTTTTTCATTCTCAAGAGTTTTGATTTTCAATTCAAGATCAAAATTAATCTTCTCAAGAATTGAGTTTAGAATATATGGCTTTTTGTTGAAGGTTGTATTTTCAGACAAATCTTTATCAGAATATGTCTGAATATACTCTTCTGATTTTGATGGATTTTTATTACTTTTATTAAGACTGTGATAATCCAGATTAAGTTGCATTTTATCTTGTCTCAACCTTTTCAAATCTTCACCTGATTCTACTTCATCTGATGCTTTTAAAAATACCATTTTTAATCCTAAATTCATTTATCTAGTATCATATATAGTTGGCAAACACGAAATTGCTTTCGTTAGATACTTAGGATTTTCACAACCAATTCCAGATTTAGAATTATAAAAATAATCGGTGTCTTTTGGTTGATTCAAATGGATTCTCTGATCTGTTTGACCTCTTTTGAGAAATTCATCTTCTAAGGATTTGATTTTCTCATACAGTTTCGTTCTTTCAGCAAAGATAGAATTATATTTACAGAGTAATTTGCCGATTCTAATTCTGCTAATTTCAGTTTTCTCGTTAAGTCATAAATATTGTTACTCAGCTTTTGGTTCTGAAGTTGAAGATCATTGTATTTTCCTTCCATGTTTGACACTGATTGTAATGCAAATGCCTTATCTTTGGAAAACTCTAACACTAAAGCATGTTCGAGTCTTAATTTGTTTTCCAAAGAATGGACATTCTTTTTCTCGGCTTTTAAGGATTTTTCAAATATTTTCAGCATGTAAGCCATTTGAGCTAGTTTTTGTTCAAGCTCACAGGAGTTGTCTTCATCTGAGTCAGGATTAGAATGTACCTCAGGTGTCTCTGATTGTTCTGAAGCATCTGCATCTGACCCATCATCCTCTTCCTCTTTGCTACACTCAGCTTCTCCTGTAGCCATTAACGCCACATCTTCTCTCAGTTCAGTCTCGGAATCAGAATCCTTTTTCTCCTCCTCTTCATCGTCAGTCAACCCAACCCAGAGTTCATCCTCAGCAAGCATAACAGATTCACTTTGCTCAGATTCATTAAAAAATTTCTGACTTCAGGCATTTGTGGCCATCTTCATCCAGAATATCCTCATCTTCAGAAAGTTCGAGCCAGTGGTCATTGAATGCTTGTTTTCCCAGATATTACACAACCATGGCATATAGAGTAACACTCAAACAGATTTATCAATGAAAAATACTGTTAGGCACAAAAAGGCCTCAGTCAAACCTGTTCTGCATCTGAGGGAGAGATTCTTAATCAAACCTGTTGATGCATTTGAAGGTTGAATTTAAGGCCTGTTATATGCCTTATTGAGACCTGAAAATGATTTGCAATATCAGCCCAAAGCTGTTCTATGTGTTGCATGTGTTGCAAGAAAGGCAGTTTGCCCAAGCTGGTTAGTCTGCTGAACAGGCTGGACATAAACTGTCTACGCTGCTCTACACTGGTGAGCAGCTTGGGCAGTTTACAAGTGTTCTGTTCTTTGTGGACAGAACCTGTTCTTTGTGAACAGGCTAAACACTTCATGGAATATGTTTCCAAGTCCTCATGTATTGTTTTTGGCTACAAGATCAGTTTCCAAAGTCGAAGACAAAGTGGAAATCAGAACTGCTCAGTCTGCCCACGTTGTTCTATTACATGAAGACAAAAGGATATTTAAAAAAGGGTGACAGACCTTTTCTTATATCAATATAGGCCTTAACAAAGGAAGAAAGACGCAAAGTTGACATTCCTTATTTAGTTAAAGCTAATGCATCAGTAGACAAAGTGAAAAGACAAAAGTTTTGCTGCATAAAAGCATGTCTGCTTTTCAGAATGTGCAGAAAAGCTTATGTTGTCTTTTCAACAAGACTTTTCACTTTTCCTTTCATCCAATGAAGAAGCTTCTCTTAGATCCTCTGAGTAAGTATAAAAGGAGACTTCCAAGGATTGAAAGAATAAGCCAAAAAAAAAAGCTAAGTGCTGAACCCAAGAGTGAACGTGCATTCAAGTGTGTCTTTCATGCATGCAAGTCTGTTTGGATAAAACACTGCTTTGTGTCTAAGCTGTTCTTATCCAAGCTATTCCTCTTAGTCTTGTAAACACAGTGAGTGATTCTTAGTGAGTGTATTCATTGTAAACTAGTTTGAGTCTGTCTTAGACTAGTAACCATACTGTTGTATCTGTCATCTCAGCTTGAACCTTTCCGCATTCAAGCTCGTTTGTAATTAACATTTGTTGATAATACATACAAACATTGAGAAAATTGTGTGTAGTTTTTAAATAGCTGTATTCACCCCCCCCCCCTCTACAGCTTAAGGCTATATACTTGGGATATCTTTTGGGACCTACAAATACTCTATTGGGTGAAGAAGATGAAATGCTCTGAGAGAATATATATCACTGCAATATTTTCTTTCTTCAACAACAACAAAACCTCCATCTCTTTTGGCTTTTATAACCAAAGAGACTTTGGGAAAATTACATAACAGGTCCTTGAACTTTAAACATTACATAAACAAATACATAACTAGAAGTTAATTATTACAAACTAAAGATATTAACTAGAAGTTGAAATAAATATGTCTAACAATTCTCCCCCTGTTTCAATTCTAGCTAACTCTTCAAAAACTTCAATGTCTTGCCTCAGCTGAAGATAGACCTCAAATCGTCTTATGTATTCTCGGAGAGTTAAACGATCATTGAGGATGTTGGTGAATTTGTGGAAACTCATATCGAGGAGCTGCCAGACCTACACGACTACTCAGGTTTTCAACTGCCATTTGGAAATCTTTGACTATCATGGACACGGAGATGCGGCGCATACATCGGAGAATCGCCATTATAGCACAAATGCGTGGCTTACTTGGCCTTGCCCTTTGTAGACGAAGAAACAGCCACTCAAGATTGTCGAACTCAAGATTATCCAGATCTGGCTCACCAAACATAGACACATCATCGTTTTTTCGGACAACAGTAAAGGATGGAGACCAGATCTTGGAAATCTTGTTGCATGAAATATCTTTGATCTTTTTAATTCGAACATTTGACTTGACCCTTTCTATTTCTTGAGGATAACGAAGCATCACAACTTCATACTCCATTTGCTCTGATCTTGGACGTTCATCGAGCCTCAGTAGCCACCTTTTAGAAATCTTCCCAACCGATTCCTTAGAGAACATAAAGTCCAAATGATGTTCAAGGAATGGATAAAGAATATTTTCATCATACATCTTTTTGATGTACTTCTTTCTCTCTCTCTTCTTATGTCTCTTTTTCTCAGCCTGATTTGTATGTTCAGTTGGCTCAGGAGAAACGCGAAGGTATTCATGGGCTTTTTCAACTGTCATGGCTCTCCATTTTTCCTTTTCTGAATCAAAAAGACCCCCATCGACCAATGCATCAACCCACTCTGCTTCTTTTTCAGCAAGCTGTTCTTCAGTGAAGGTTGGAGCTGTAGAAGATTGTCCTACCTCTGAAGAAACAAAGAATTCTCGAATCCTTCCTGACTTAAGTTTTGTTCGGACGATTCTTTCTTCAAAGGCATCGACTGTTGTGGCACGATTCACAGATGGAATGGGAGAAGTCGTGGTTTCAACTGGGTTTTCAGATGGAATTTCTTCTTTGGGAATCAGGAGATCATCATCGTCAGAGTCGTCTGAGAATATTTCAATAATTTCATGACTGGAGGGATTCTGAGACGATTCAGATGGCTCAAATACTATCATAGCGCGAGACAGATCTTGAATGTTGTGAGCTTCAGACTTTGTGGCCTTTTCTAAACCCTCTGAACTCTGATCTTCCCCTACGACAGCTGAAATTTGCCTTTCACTTACTATGGCAGCCTCAGAAGGTGTAGATACCTGCTGCCTTTTCTCCCCCTCAGGAGGACCCTCATCCTCAGGGTCATCATGACAACGTTTAAGTCCTTAGGCAGCGGGCCTGCAAGATTGTTCCAGGCTAGCCAAACTCTGTTGCAGGACTGATAATTAGGACTGTAGCTCTTTAAACTTTGATTTCAGCGATGAGTACAGTTGAACCAGTGAAACTGTAGCCGCCTCGACCTGAGAACTAATAATGGAGATTCCTGGTATGCCTTTAGAGCATCCAGGTCTGCTCATGTAACCCGGGTTCACGTAGATCCCCCGTTTCCACCTCAGGTGTAGTACCTGGGTGTCCAGCTGTCACAGTTGGCATAACGTTAGCTGTGGCTGGAATTCCTTCTGTCATTTCCGCCACACTTGTGGTGTGAGCGGATCCGGAAGTTCCGGATGTCACAAAGACATCAGATGATGCAGCAGGTGTCCTAAAGTGTGTATAATGACGTCTTGGACTAAGCGTGCTCATCAAAGACTGTGATGATCGGGGCGGGGATCGTCGGATTTCAACACCTCCTGTCTCCAAATGAGACAGTGGTGGCATATGTGGAATTTCCCCGTGCGCAATTGAAACACTGGTCTGTTGAGAGACCAGTGAGTGGCTAGGTTGGTGTGTGCATTCGGCCATTGGGCTAATGGCCTTAGATTGACTTGCCCGGATTTGACTTGGTTGGGGTTCACCCTCCGCACTCTCTAACCTCTCGGCGCTCCCTGATTGATTGCCTCTCGGACTCGGAAACACAAAGTCCATTATAACCTCACGCTCAGATTCAAAGATCATCTGTGCTGCAGTTAAGTCTTCTACCGCCCCTTCAGAAGTTGGGATATCAAAAAGAATATGTTCAGCGGTAGGACTTGATCGTTCTTCTGCTATGTGCACCGGTTGGGAATCCATATTTGGGGATGGACCCGGTGCGGGAATGTCGTGAGCTTTCTTTGATCTGATGGCCCGTCTTGGCTTTGTAGCTAGTTGCTGTATTTGTGATGGTGCAACAGCTGCTTCTTCTTCAGGTATTACTTCCAGCCCGGCTCCCTCAACTACTTCCACTCTTTCTATTTCCAGCCCGGCTCCCTCAGCTACCTCTACTCTCTCTACGTCCAGCCCCACTCCCTCAGCTACTCCTACTCTCACGACTTCCATCCTGGCACCCTCAGCACTTTCAGAACTATCAGAACCATCATCTCCCCTTGCACCCTCAGAACTCACAAAACTCTCACTCCTGCCAACTTGGGAAGGCTGTCCCGGTGCTGGGGCAGCCATAGCTGGATAATTAAGTCCTAGATACTCTCTTACTCGAGTGCTCGATTGATCAGCATGCGCTAAGAGTTCTTACGGGAGAGGACAAATCACAATGCCTTGTTGAACGGGATGTGGCTTCAGAAATCCCAAGGAGTAGACGGGATACATTGGATTCTTGAGTCTTGGAAAAATCGTCCTTGGATGTGTGTCCATGAAATATCTGACAAAGAGTTGGAAAAATCTTTGGAAAGGAATGTATCTTTTCTTCTTTTTGTCATTAGCTTTATCTTGAATATATTCACTGATTTCTTCCCAAAGGAAGTTACCGCCGAAACCTTATCAAGAGATCTTGAAATACTACCGAGACCTTTAAAGAGGAAACCCTTTTTGCTACTTTCTGCACTAGTTTTCAAGCCTGAAACTTTTTTCCAAATACAGAGGAGACCTACAGAAACCTTGATGGTTTCGGTATTTTCAAGATTCCACGATTTGCCAAAGTTTTTCACACAATACAAATTTTAAATCTCAGAAATATCATATATAAGTCTCAAGTAGTTCAATTTCGGTGCAAATAAGTACGTTTAACACAACAATTTTGAAGTTTTTTGGTCAAATTTTTTGGTACAGTACACACAGAGAGTGACGAACAGATGGATTTAAAAAAAATAATTCATTTACTCCATGAAAAAGATGTTGTTTTTCACAATAAACATATTCTTGATGATTAATAACAACATACAAAGGATATTTAAGCAAAAGATCAAAGATTTTGGACCTTTTTGAGAAGAAGGAGATGAAAAGCAGGTTACGTTTTTGAACACAGCTCCAAGTTGAAATCCAATTCCAAGCTCTAATTCCAAATGAAAACTTGTTTTCCCAGATATTACACAACCATGGCATATAGAGTAACACTCAAACAGATTTCTCAATGAAAAATACTCTATTGGGTGAAGAAGATGAAATGCTCTTAGAGAATATATATCACTGCAATATTTTCTTTCTTCAACAACAACAAAACCTCCATCTCTTTTGGCTTTTATAACCAAAGAGAGTTTGGGAAAATTACATAACAGGTCCTTGAACTTTAAACATTACATAAACAAATACATAACTAGAAGTTAAATTATTACAAACTAAAGATATTAACTAAAAATTGAAATAAATATATCTAACAGTCATCCTCTGCTATCAAAGCCATTCCAGCTTCTTTTTGTTTAGCCAGCAGAGCCTTCCGAGTATAGTAATATGAATTCTTGACTACCGGCTGTCTACATCCCTAGCAAAATGGTCTGGCTTACCACAGTTGTAACATTTATGCTCGTGTTCTTTCTTGGCAGACTTCTCAGGCTTTGCATACTTTTCAAACCTTTTGCCACTGCCTTCTCCAGACTTTTCATATTTCTCTCTCTTCTCATATTTTCTAGATCCAGTCTTGTATCGCATCTTATTGTTCGTTGGTTTGCGATAGAATTTCTTCTGGAATGCCTTCGTCAGGAGTGCCATCTGCTTCTTCATTTACTCTATCTCTGAGTCTGCTGACGAATCCGTTGATTCTGATTCTGATGTACTGCTTATAACAACTCGCTTTTCCTTTTTCATCTTGTATTTATCCTTTTTGTCTGTGAGGAGAGCCAGTGGATCAACCGTCGCTTTCTTAGCTTGCTTCTTTCCAGATACCTTTCTTAAAACAACTTCTTGATAGTTGTTTAAGTTCTCAAATACCATGTGAAAATCCATGTCATCTATCTCCTTTGTTTGTTGGATTATCATGGTGTATTTATCCCACTCCGGGTTGAGAACATTCAGAAATTTGACATTGATATCCATATTAGACTTTGTAACCCCGTTTCTTTTCAGCTTACGAGGTTAACAAATCACAAATATGTATTCCTTAACAGCTCCCCTTCTCTTGCTCTAAAGTTCTCAAATGTCATCAAGCTGTTTCGTGCTCTGTTTGTAGCAGCTTTGTCTGACCCTCTCATCAGCTTGCACACCTCATCCCAGATGGATTTGGCTGTGGTTGTGTTTGTCAGACTTATGTATATGTCATTTGGAATTGAGATTAGCAGGAGTTTTCGGGCTGTTTTATCTCCTAACTTCCTTCTTTTCTGAGCTTCTGTCGTATTAGCAGTTGTAACTCCTGTGTTCTCTCATTTATTGGAGGATTGCCGTTTGGTACTGCTGGGATTGTTACAAAGAATCTAGTTGGACCTTCCGTCAGTGAGGCCACATCTCCTCAGATAAATCATGAAAGCTTATGAACTCTAAAAACATTTCCCTCCATTGCACATACTCTCCTCTGTATAGGATTGGAAATTTGGTTTCGAAAGCCATGGCTAGTGCGTATTTTGACATTGTGAATTGATGATATTGAATCTTCCAAGATCTTGTTATAGAATTAAGAATGATTTCTGAATGAACACTGATAACAAGAGAATGAAACTCAAAGTGTGTTTGATCAAACTCGAAGAATGAAGGACCAAACTCGAAGTATGAAAGACCAAACTCGAAATAAAAATGACCAAACTCGAACAGTGAAGGATCAAACTCGAATATTAAACGATAAAACTCGAACAACAAAGTATCAAACTCGAAGTATGAAGTATCAAACTCGGTCAATGATCAATTAAACTCGAACAAGGAAGTGACAAACTCGAATGAAATGGAATTGATCTCGAATGAATAATGAATGAACTTGAAGACTTCTGATCAAACTCGAATAACAATCTGAGTAAACTCGAAGAATTATTAATCAAACTCTAATGATAAGTCAACAACTCGAAAAACACTTAATCTCTCTTGAAGAATGTTTATCAAACTGGAAAGAAGATTGATCAAACTCGATTAATGTTTGAACAAACTCGGTCAACTCTTTGATCAAACTCGATCAAAACACTAATTAAACTCGATCAATACTTGATAAAACTCGGTGAAAACTAAAAACTTAGTTTTGCCCGAGTTTTAACAGAAACTTTCAAAAATCAAGTTTAAAATCACAATTTTCAACTAAAACTCCTCCAATTGATCCCAAATTATGCTCGAGTGTTTGGTTTTCACATACAAACACTTTTCGAAAGAAAAGTTTGCCTAATTTCAGATCAAAACTCCAAAAATTTGACAAAATCAGTAAGAACACAAAGTATTTCGAAAAATCAATGAATCTCACATTAAATTCAGTATGTTTTGATTTAAATTCTGAGATTAATCTCAATCAATTCGTCTTCAAAAACTCTTCCTTCGATTCAAATTATACTTCAAAACATCCACTCAATCAAAAACCCCCCAATGATTTTTTGTTTTCGAAAAAAGTTGGATAGAACAGTGTTCGTAAAAACTCACTTTCCAGATTCAAAAATCAAACTAATTAGCCATATTAGGCTTTGATACCAATTGATATATTCAATAACAACAATCACAATATGAATTAAACAATTTAGAACAAGATTGAGAACAACACTAACCGAATGATTGATTTCAGGGAATGAATTAGAATACGTTTCTTGGAAAGGAATTCACTAGAACCTAGAATAACAATCCGTACAAAAGAGAATATTCTGTGCAAAGTCGTACAGCTACAGTACACGCAAATCTATTTATATACAATATCAACTATTGTGAAATTACAAAATAGATCCTAAACTTATTACATTTATAAACAAAAGATAATTCCCAACAGATACATTTTCTATTGAAACTGTAGTACTTTGTTTTGGTTTAAATTAAATTGTAATATTTTATTTAATGTTTTTTTTTGGTAAATTATGTGGGCAATTTTTTTTGATCAATGAAATGTTTAATTATGAGTATTTTTATGGTTTGAATATATAAATATTTTTTACAAAAAAAATTTTGATTGCAAACAATATATTTTATACAATTCTCTATTGAATTCTCTGTTACACCAAATAAGATACATGATTCTCTGTTACAATTCTCTGTTCTGCTAGATGAATCAATTCTTTTTTCTCCAGACCAATTCTTCTTCTTTGCAATTCCATTATCTGTTTTCATTTCCCTACAATTTCATTCTCTGTACCAAACGCACCCTTAGGGCATTGCTATATGTACATCTAATCTCCTTAATTTTTATTAATCACACATCCCTTACATGATTTTGTTAATGACTTGGAGATCTAATAATTAGAAGTTAATCTTGTTTCGCATCAAGAAAGGGAGCATGTGATTAGCGATTAAGACCATTCGCTTGTCGTTATCATTTAACCATAAATTATAGGGTTAATATTAAAAAAACCCCATAAATTTTTCTTAGTTTTTTGATTAAGTCCCTTAACTTTTTTTTCTGATTGTTTAAGTCCCTTAACTATTTTTGTCTTGTTCAAAAAACTCAATCTTTATATGTTTTAGCAATTAAGTCCATAAACTTTTTGTTTTGTTGGTTATGTTTTACCTACTCATCCGGTAGCCGGTCAAAAATATATACTTTTGAATAATACAAAATAAGTTTAGGGACTTAAACAATCGGGAAAAAAGTTTAGGGACTTAATCGTGAAAACATAAAAGTTTACAGGATTTTTTCAATATTAACCCAAAATTATAAAACACGTTCTCCTCTCCCCGTCTCCTTCCCTCACTCCATGCGACATCCACCCTCAGCCACCCGTGTGCCGTCCGCCATCCACCACCTGCATCGGCCACTGCGGCGCACACCACATGTTCACCTGCTCCACCGATGGCGTCCATCTCCCAGGTGGTGGCTCCTTTCTCCGGCCACTGAGACCTGCGGCGTACATCTAGCAGGTACATACTCGACTCCGGCAGTCCGACGCTCTTTTGTAGCCATCTTAACCTTTTAATTAAAAAACAACAAAAAGAGGTAACATATCTCTTTTTCACACGACAGGTCTATTATCCTTCACGCGAGAGCTTTGTCTGCAGCCCTCTGCCACCCTCCGGCAGTCCGCCTTGCTGCGCTTTCACACGACGGATCTATCCTCCGACTTGCTGGCTCTTTCTCCTTAGCACGACACTTCTGCCCTCCGCCTAGCTCCACGCTGCGCCTCCCTCCGACTTTCTCCGGCTCGACGGCGCTTCTATCCAACAGATCGACTCTGTCCCTCTAGGTCTCTCACTTTTGACTTTACATCTTCAGGGGTACAAGTAATCTATTGTAAGTTTCTAACTTTCTCCATATATTTTTAATTTTTTTTTTGCACTTCATATTTTATTATTAGTAGAATAGATTGATTTTGTATTATGTTCATATTGACATATGCGTTGTTAATTTGTTATATTTTTTGATTTAAAACGATGGTTTATTGATGGTTTTTATAATCAAGTGTTATTGTCAAATCACTAAATGCTAATTTGTTCAAATTTGGGGATTATTGGGTATTTGTGATTGTTATATAAATTTGTGAATTTGGTGCTTTTAGGAACCAAGGTTTATTTGTTGATAAATTTGTGTTATAGCATATGCATTGTTAGCTAATTTTTGTATTGTTATTTAGAAAACATGGAAAGATCTTTCAAAAGAAAGCTTGTGAAACTGGATATGTGCATATTATTGAATTGGTGATGAATTTTTGTATGATTGTTGTACCTGCATTTGCACTATAGAAAAGAATTACTTGTCATTTGTCAAAGTTTCGGATGTTGTAACCCATCTCAAAAGATCAAAACTTGCAGCGGAAACTTGTAGAATGTAATTTGTTTTGGTCAGTAACGAGTAAGGATGTTGTAGCCTTTTATTTTTATTTTAATTAAGGTGAATTGACCTGAATTGTTGAGTGTTGAAAATCTTGGAAAAATGAACCAAGGTGATGCGCACTTGTAGCTTTGTGAGAAACCGATCCTTATAAAAAGATTTCCTGCATCCACGACGGATCCCAACTCAATGTTTTCTCGGGAACAATGACCAGTGGTTGATACATATTAGTTGAATTTTTATATTGAATTTGTTTTTAGTATTTTATAAAATAATAATCACAACTTCTTTAACAAGAAGATTTCATATTATATCGCCTAACTCGTTGAAAACGTAAAGAGTGTAAGTTAAGAAATGAAGAATAAAAGGTTATCTATAACATGGGCCTGAGATAGCCTGTTATCTTATTGAATTTATAAATAATTTAATTTGTTCATAAAAATACCTAAGACAAACAAATTTATAAATGTTTATAAAATATATTATTTGTTATTGTTTTTGAATGCCAAATATTATCTGTTATTAACTATCAAGGCTTAAGGGTGGCTAGAAACTGGAGCATCATTTGATGGTCGCTATAACTTTTTGTAGGTGTGAACATCATATTAAACCATCAACATCCGAAAGCTATTTTATCAATGCGTTATTCTTTGAGTATGTGATTGGATGGCGGGTAAGTTGACGAATTATGTTTATTTCTGCCCGGATTTGTATCAAGAGATCATATGCAACCTCGTGTATTGCCTATGCTCAAACAGTCAAATCCCCATCAATTCAGGAAACCCACAATGTCGCCCCATTCGACATGTTTGAAGTCAACTCCAAACTCAAAGGGCTTGTTAAATCAGGTAAGTTGAGTGATGCCCGCCAAGTGTTTGATAAATTACCTCATAGAGATGTAATCACTTGGACCACATTGATTTCTGGTTATTTAAAGGCCTCTGATTCATCCGAAGCTTTGTCATTATTTTCAAAAATATGGGTTGATCCCTCTCAGCAAATGGATCCCTTCATACTAAGTCTAGCACTCAAGGCATGTGCTCTTGGTCATGGTGCTAAATGCGGGGAAACGCTTCATGGTTACTGTGTAAAAACTGATTTTGTGAGTTCTGTTTTTGTGGGCAGTGCTCTACTAGACATGTATATGAAAACGGGGAAAGTTCATGAAGGTTGTAGAGTATTTGATGAGATGCCGATTAGGAATGTAGTTTCGTGGACTGCGATTATAACTGGGTTGGTACGTGCCGGTTTTAACATGGAGGGAATTATGTATTTCGCTAATTTATGTAGAAATGGTATAGCATCTGAGTCATATGACTCATACACCTTGGCTATTACATTGAAGGCATGTGCGGATGCTTGTTTGTTACGTACCGGTAAGGAAATTCATACTCAAACATTGAAGAAAGGATTTGATACAATTTCATTTGTAGCTAATACTCTTACTACCATGTACAGTAAGTGTGGGAAGGGAGAATATGCCCTGTACCTGTTTGAGAAAATCAGAACGAAAGACGTTGTTTCCTGGACAACGATTATCACAACTTATGTCCAGACCGGCCAAGAGCAGCAGGCAATTCAAGCATTCTTGCATATGCGAGAATCAGACGTGAGTCCTAATGAGTACACCCTTGCAGCCGTCATATCTGGTTGCGCAAATATTACATGGATTGGTTTGGGTGAACAGTTTCATGCGCATGTTTTACATAATGGTCTCATGGGTTGTATGTCGGTGGCTAATTCAATCATGACATTGTACTCAAAATGCGGGAAGTTGGATTTATCCTCTATGATTTTCCAAGAGATGACTCAAAGAGACATTGTTTCATGGAGCACTATAATTGGGGGCCATGCTCAAGGAGGTTTTGGAGAGGAAGCTTTTCGGTATCTCTCGATGATGAGAAACGAAGGTGCAAAGCCAACTGAGTTTGCATTTGCCAGTGTGTTAAGTGTGAGTGGAACTATGGCGATTCTTGAGCAAGGGAAGCAACTTCATGCTCATTGCATGTGTGTCGGTCTGGATCATACCGCTATGGTACGAAGTGGTTTGATCAATATGTATTCGAAATGTGGGAGCATAGTAGATGCTTTAAAGATATTCAATGAGGCTAAATATAACGATATCGTGTCATGGACGGCCATGATTAATGGATATGCTGAACATGGTTTGAGTCAACAAGCTATAGATCTGTTCGAAAGGCTCATTGAGGTCGGTCTAAGGCCAGACACCGTAACCTTTATTGGTGTTCTTACAGCTTGTACCCATGCTGGTCTAGTAGACCTGGGTTTTCGCTATTTCAACCTAGTCACAAATTATGGACTTAGTTTATCTAAAGAACATTATGGTTGTATGATCGATCTTCTTTGCCGAGCTGGGCGTTTACGTGAGGCCCAAAACATGATAACTAATATGCCATATAGTGGCGATGATGTTGTCTGGTCAACTCTGCTGAGAGCTTGTAGGCTACACGGAAATGTTGAATTAGGACGGCATGCTGCCAACAAGATTCTTGAAATGGACCCGAATTGCCCATCGACACACATTACTTTATCAAATTTGTATTCTGCTAAAGGTAAATGGAGAGAAGCAGCAGAAGTGAGGACATTGATGAGAAAAAAAGGTGTTATAAAGGAACCCGGATGGTCTTGGATTAAGATTAGGGATTGCGTGTTTGCATTTGCAGCAGGAGATCATTCACATCCTCAATGGGAACACATACATCACGTATTGGGGCTATTTTCTTTGAAAGAAGTAGTGTTTGTTAGCGAATCTGATGCAGCCAGTAAAATTACCATTTATTGAGCAGAAAAGTCTCAAGTTCAATGACTTTGGTCCTAAGACGCAAGCGAATCTTCAAGCAATCGAACGTTACTTTTTTGTATCAAAATCAGTTCTTCAATCATGAATATTTGTTAATCCAATTTTTGTCATCATCTACACGTAGACATGCATAGACACATACAATGTCGAAAAGAGAAAAGTACACAAGATGGTGGAAAAGCATTGAAATAGTATAATCACATTAGCACAAGCCTTTCAGATACTGTTTTTTATCAAAGTTCTTTGCAGATCTTCCATTACGATTCCTAACTTCAATTTATAACAGGTTGGCTAAAAAGTGCATTTCATCATTATTCATGTATTTACACACTTCAATAGTTCAATGTCGACGGGGAACAGGGATGGATATCAAGCTAAAAGAGAACGATGGTGGATGTCATAGAGTTTTTCTATATATTTATTTAGTTTCTTTAAGTCTTTATTTAGTTTTCGTAAGTTTCCTTAAGTCTTTAGTTGTTTATTTTATTTAGTTTTCTTTCATTAAAGTGTTTCCTTTAATTAGGGGTTGGATAGCTATTTGAGCAAGCTTAGTCCATAAGTGTGGCATTCAGGACCAAAATAATTAAAAACTTTTTTTTTCCAGACTTGTTAATTTATTTATTTTAGCTGGTCTTCTTTCTTTTGCTATTTTGTTGCGTCAGTTGGTATCAGAGCCAAGTTTCGCTGGCGGGTGTTGGCAAAGAGGATGATGTTTACATCCGTGGTTGTACCGAGGGACCAGGCTAGGGGACAACATTAAGGATATGTTTGGTACAGAGAATTGGGGCTAGAGAAATAAAAACGAGAGAAAATCTCTTGTTTGTTTGAGCCTGAGAATCACAAAATGACAAATAGATCGATTCCTATCCTCTAATTTTGATTCCCCCATATACCAAGAGAAATGAGGAATTAAAATTCATTTCCCTGCTAGAAAAAACACGGAGAATTGAAGTCCTCCCCCTCCCCTTCCGCCCCCCAAAACCCTTTCATGTCTGCTCATTTCCCCCCTTCTCTCTCTCGCTGCTTCTCTCTCCAACACCGGCTATCTCGTTCGACCTCCTTCCGACTAACACTCTGTTGCTTCTCTCCTTCGACCCCCTTCTAGATGATCTCCTTGACCCCCTTCCGATGATCTCCTTCGACATCGTCTTCTCTGGCGATTCCAAGGCAGCGTCACCTACCACACACAAAGATTTCAAGTGAAGCTATCTCATAGTGATTCCAGGTTAGTTTATAACGATTTCATCTTCTATACCACACACAAATACATCTATCCAGCAGCAGCTTCTTCATCGTCCACTTCTCTTCTCCTCTTTGTCCAGCAACAGCTTCTCCATTGAAGGTATAAATAAATCTCAGATTTGTATTGATATTTTTAGTACTTGTTATTGTTAGATTTCAGATTGTTGATTATCTAATTTGTGATGACTATCTAATTTGTGGTTTATCATGTGTAGTCATTTGCAATTTAAGATTACGAAATTGTATATAATTTAAAGAAGTAGCCTAACAAACAAGGGCAGATTACTAATACCGGATCATCATTATAACCTGTATATATGCTACATGTTGATTGTTACTCCCTACATTTCTGAAAATAATTAGTTTTAACTGTTAGTGTAATTGGTTTATCAAAGGTGTTGTGACATTCTTTGGAGTTGCGTTTTGGTGAAGCATGTTTTCAAAAGTGTTGTGATATTCTTTCAACGATTCCGAATAGGGTATTTGTAGGAACTGTCAGCGAGTTTTGTGTGAAGCTATGCAGTTAATAGCGTCTCGCGGTCCAATAGCGGTCAACACCGCTATTTGCTATCGCGGTTATTGTGGTGATATAGCGGTATATTATATATAATCATAATCATAATCATAGACATAAAGAACATAATATGAAGAACTAAAATCCTAAAGAACATAAACATAAAGAACAAAAGTCATAAAGAACTAAAATCATAAAGGTCATAGAATCGAACAACACATTAAACAAACAAAGATAAACAAGATATAGCATTACTTTATAAAGTATTTAACAAAGTATTAAAGATTTAATAAAATATAGCTTAAAAAATGATCGATCTGGACTGCTCCTCCAAATAGCGGTAAATAGCGGCAAATAGCGCCGCTATTCACGGAACCGCTATTTAGCACCGCTATTTAGGAACGCTATTTTTTCAAGGACCGCTAAGCGGTGCTATAGCGCCGCTATAGCGGCGCAATTAACTGCCTTGGTGTGAAGCATTGTGGCCACATACACAAGCATACATTCTATTTTACTAGTGTAGTGTTTGACTTCTTGACATTTTGTAGTATAAATACGTGACGTGTATTACATTCTCATAGTTGTAACATAATACAAATTACCAATTCTCTGCATTCTCTCTCTAGATTAGAATTAGCTTTGTTTTCATTTGATTTCACTTTTGCTCTTTGAATTTTAGATGTCATTTGACTTTTTGTGTTTCATTTTGATTCAAATATCCTTTTCTTATAGTTTGTCCCATCATTACATATACAATTTGTGTGCATCATGGTCCATGGGTCATGGCTTTCACCGTGGCTAGTTGTTCATTTACTTAGTGTTAGGTGTATTTCCGTGTTTTCTGTTTTTCTAATTATTGCATAGTGTATCTCTGTTGTATGGCATTGAGTTTAAATCTGTTGATTGATGAGTGTCCTTTCAATTATTAGCAGTTCCATAAATGGCTTTATGTTTCGAATGTTCAATGTTGTGAGATGTGGATCCATTGTAGGAGTTTGAGGATCTTAGACATTGTGTGAGTGCAACAGAATGTGTATTGTGTGAGTTATTATATGTAATTAGAAGCCTGCAGCAGGACAAATAGAAAGTGTTTGTGTGTGTGTGCGTGAACAGAATTAAGATGTATATATGTGTGTGTTCCGATTAAACCAACAGCAACAGGTTTTGTAGTGTGTGTGTGCAGTGAAGTATGTGAGCAGAGCAATGTGCAAGTATGAATGCAGAGGTTTGTGTGAATTGCGATCACTGTGTGTGTGTTTGGTAAAAACAGCAGCAGCCATAAGTATGAGATATATATATATATACATATACACACACACACACACACATATATATATATGTATACACACACACACACACACACACACACACACACACACACACACACACACACATATATATATATATATATATATATATATATATATATATATATGTATATATATATATAGGGGTGGGTTCAATGGAAAACCACTATGCACCAGAAAACTATGGAAACCTACGCAAACCGTCCGATTTGGTGCATTTCATGAAAAACGCGGTGGCATGATCGTAAATAAGGTGATGCATAACGCGGGATTTTGATGCATCACGCGGGAAATTTGATGCATCACGCGGGATTTTGATGTATCACGCGGGAAATTTGATGCATCTGTGGTGGTGCAGTGCGGTTTTCACAAGTTTTCAGGTGCATGGTGGTTTTCCATTGAACCTCCCTATATATATATATATATATATATATATATATATATATATATATATATATATATATATATATATATATATATATATATATATATATATATATATATATATATATATATATATATATAGGGAGAGGATCTTTTGTGAACATTGTGAACCAATAGGAATAAAACAAGTAAGCATTAATCCATTTATCGCATTAAGGGTATTTTCGTGAAGTTCAAATTTCAGCCTTTTTAATAATAAAAGAAGAATTTATTTTGTTTGAAAATATCCTCTAGCTTGACAACGTCTATCCTTTTTTATTATTTTTACAAATTCATAATATCCGATTTTATCTACTAGGTAGTTACTTTCTTATTCTTATGTATATATATTTTTCCATTGGATTATACCTCAACCGAGAGTTTTATGAACTTTATGAGCGGCGGTGAACCGTGACACACGACAAGCGATGATGAATGGTGATGCAATTTTTAAGACGATGAACAATTTAAGGTGATGAACGATGATGAGCGGTGGTAAATGATGATGAACGGGTTGGTGAACAGTGATAAAAGGTGATGGACGGTGATAAACGATGATGAATGACGGGTGAGCGGTGATGAATGATGATGGACGGTGATAAACGATGAAGAACGACGGGTGAACGATGATGCAGATAGTATTCAAACCATTCACATAAAACGATTAAAAAACATCGAAGGATCTATATTTAATATTTAAAACCTTCAAAGGATTCAAAACCTTCAAAGGATTCATAGTATTCATAGAATTCAAAAGATTTATAGGATTCAAATAATTCATAGGATTCAAAGGATTCATAGGATTCAAAACCTTCAAGGGATTCATAGTATTCATAGAATTCAAAAGATTCATAGGATTCAAAGAATTCATAGGATTCAAAGGATTCATAGGATTCAAAACCTTCAAGGGATTCATAGTATTCATAGAATTCAAAAGATTCATAGGATTCAAAGAATTCATAGGATTCAAAGGATTCATAGGATTTAAAACCTTCAAGGGATTCACATGATACATATTTAACATTCAAATTAATGATGATGCATAGTGATGAACGATAACATACAAACGATTCACATCATTCGTTTGTTGGCTTAAAATGATCGAAAGACATCAAATGATTCAACTTTTACATTCAAACTCTTCAAAGATTCACAAAATTCATATTTAACTAACATTCCCTTCAATTATTCACAAAATTCATAATTAACATTTAAAAATCTCTAAAAACTTCAATCTAACACGAAGATTTATAAGATTCATAGGATTCAAATAACGTTAAAAATCTTAAAAATCATATTCATAGGATTTGTATGCAACACTTAAAAGCATAAAAGGTGCATTTGTTTTTTGAACTAGAAATGAATTTGGAATTGAAATCGGAAAAATGAAAAAATAAAAATGAAAGGTAGGTGGTGCCAAATTGCCAATTAATGGCATGGAGATATTGATTGATCCTACAATTCAGGGAAGAACCGAGATTTTCTCATTTTTCATATTACTGTTTTGCCCTTTAATAAATTTATTTAATCATTTTATTTATTATATATGAATGTTGATCTGTATTAATATTACTGGTTCACAATGTTCGCAATGAATAAAGTGTTCGCAAAGGATCTCATAGAGGCAATATCTTTTGTGAACAAGATGTTTTATGTGAACAATGTGAACCAATTAGTGCCTGCCAAGTCAGCCCATGTTATAATTAATATAATTATTTTTTTTAATTACAGTTAGGGGTAATAAGGTAATTAGCAAAACTTGGGTATTTTGGTTTATTCTTTTATGATTAATTATTTCCTGGATTGGTGGAACCCTCCTGAGAAACCGTAGCATTATCCTCTCATATGCGATTTGTTTTCTTCTTGGTATTAATTTAATCATCCGCATCATCGTTCTTCGTACTTAAATTTTTCCGAATTGCCATATCTCGAATTCATTCTATGTGGTGGTTCCCTAGTATCAACATTCCTTCTATGTTTTAATCATCTGCAGCATCATTCTTCGTATTTAAATCTTTCCGAATTGCCGAATCTCGAATTCACTCTGTGAAGTGGTTCGCTAGTATTAACATTCCTTCTACGTTGAACTGCCGATTAACCCATGATTTCTTCATCTGCGTGTTCATCTCGAAAGTGTCAATTTGCTTCTACGGTACTCTGCGCCATCACCTGATTTCTTCGTCTGGTTGTTTTCTTATACAATCACCGATTCGATTATTCGTTGAATGATCGGTCGTTGTCTATTTCGAACTATTTCAGGTATTCGTATTATCATTTTGTTGTCTCGTGTCTGTATCAATTTGATTGTTTATGTTTTATTCTGTCATATTCGGAATTGCATTCTGTATCAATTTGATTGTTTATGTTAAATGTCTAAAATGCCTAGTAGAGTAATGCTGTGTAACAACATCAATGCTATTACTATTGTGTAGTGATTACTAATGAGAAATATGTATATATTGGATTATGTGGGACATCACATCACAGAAGTTATTTTTTATATTGACTTTAGTTGGGGGAGCATCATGCCATAACAATTTGATCTTTCTCGACATTACTCTTGCATTACATGGATGTTAAGGAGGCAGTAACACATACACAAAGATTGTTAGTAATTTGTTGCGTTGTGCTAGTTTTGCAAAGATATACTTCGGTTCAGGCCTTTAGGATAATAAGCGAAGGAATTCTTGTTGCCCATGATTTCTTCATCTGCGTGTTTTTTTTCTCTGTTGGTACATCTCGAAAGTGTCAATTTGCTTCTACGGTACTCTGTGCCCCCCCCCCCCCCCCCCCCCCACCCCCCCCCCCCCCCCCCCCCCCCGATGTCATATTCGGAATTGCATTCTGTATTGTTTATGTTATATTCTATCATATTCGGAATTGCATTCTGTATCATTTTAGTTTTAGTTCAACTTGAGCTTAATTTCTAAGCTATGTTTGGAGTTACTCTGCTGCGATCAGGATTTCTGAAAGTTATTGTTGATTTTGTGTGTTGAAGGTTATACACGAACTACCAATGCCCCTTTGCACAGCGTGTTTGGATCACTAGAAATTATAAGGTAACTTGTTCATCTATGTATGTGCGTTACGATTTAATTCCTTCGTTGGATAGTCTCCGAGATTTTGCCTCGTGATGGACACCGAGACTTCTATGCATTAAATAAGTATGTTTGTGTATAAGGATAGGATGCCGAGTCCTTTAAATCGTGAGGTTGCTACAACTTAAAGAATGGACAGACAAACCATACTTTAGGCATCAGTAAAATGGTTAAAGAACACTTCTAGAACATGGCCTAGCTTTTGTCTAATGTTTCATATTTATAATCGGGTAAACTTTTTACCTTATCAAATATTCAGCTGATGTACAATATGGATTATTAACTCCTGCTAAAAATTCTCATAATTAGATAGACAATTAACATGCATGTTATTGTGTCAATTAATACTTGGCTTATGATAGATAATCCCTTTATTTTTTCTAAAAACGGTAGCGTACGTACTATACATTTTTATTTGAAATCAAGTATTCAAGGTGTAATGGGCACTAAAATTCCCCATGCTCAATAGTTTAATGACCTTCATTTAATTAACTTTGAAATTTGTATCACAATTCAATCAATTTATATATTGTAATCGATATGATAGGTTGGCTACTTTAATTGTAGACTCTATATATATATATATATATATAGAATATGGTTCGTGTGAGTACCTAAAAAATGCAGAGTACCGTGAGTACCTGTGAACACACGGATTTCAGATGTGAACTTGCTCCGAAAAAAAGTTTTTTTTTTGAATTTTTTTTCATATTCATTTAGATACAAATAATATAAGGTTATTCGTAAAAAATTATATACATTCACACTTTCTAACATCTTAAAAGTGATGTGAACGTGAAAAAATTCATGTGAACATGCTTAGTTGTGAACACACGTTCACAACAGCAGAGTTCATGTGAACACACACGTTTCACATAGTTCTAGTGTGTGTTTATGTGTGATTTTTTGCAAATACTCTTGTATTATTAATTTAAACATGATTATGAAAAAAAATTTCAAAAAAAATGATTTTAAACGAGGTACCTCCGGTACTCCGCGAAACTAGTGGTACTCATTTGAACCCAAATCTATATATATATATATATATATATATATATATACACAAATGCATGACTAGAATTCCTATCATATAATACCTTTTATGATGTTTTTTTTTACACTAGCCTTCTAATAACTAGTTGTCCGGCTTACACGATATAAAACGATTAATGTTTTATAAGAATTATTGGTGTTTGTGCAGGTTTTAAATTTATTTTTTTTTACCAAAATATGGCTTCCTATGAATTAGATACCGGTAATAATTCTTTTCTTTATTTGTTATATACATTTCTTTTCTCACAATATATATATCTAAATTCACTTTGTGCATAATCTAAATAACTTTAAATGTTGCCTAACATATATTACATAATAATTTTATACTTTATACCTTATATCAAAGCAGATATTTTTGAAGAGTATGTGCCTTCAAGAGATCAACATATAGCAGTGCAGATGATTCCATCAATTCTTTAGAAGACTATGATGATTTACATGTGGATCCAAAAGGTGTGTTATCAATCAACACTTATGCATCTAAAACCACCTATTTATATTACGTAATTAATGTTTTTGTAGGGAAGGAAATCATGCAAGATGATACCGTTGACACTGCCAATTGTAAAGGAGGGCAATATTGTTTTGACTCATGCTTCTGATGCATACTACAGTGACGATTTAAAAATGAGTGAGGAAAATTCGCTTTGTGTAATATCACAGTGTCTTATTACTTTGAATTTTACCTACCATAAGCTTATTTAATATTATCCTTGTAAAATATAATTTTTATTGACTAGGACTAGATGAAACCGATGAAGACTGTCAACCCAATAATCCGGTTATACCAAATTCTCCTACTGGTTAGTATACCCCTTGCACATACACTATATTTTGTTCATTAGTCCTCTTATTCTACTCTTACAACTCAGATACAACCGACATCGTTTCCCAAAACTCTCAAACTTTTGTATCTTAGGTGACATCTACGGATGGTATAAAATTCTGGATACCACAATCTCCAAATAAACCTGTCATTAGGAATGTTTATAAAACTTTGGATGAAGGCGTTGAAGTATACAGGATGTATTCTAGAGAATCTGGGTTTAAAGTTCATGTGTCTACGTCACGAGTAGTTAAAAATATGATAGTTCATAAATATTATGTCTGCAATAAACAAGGTAGGAATCCAAAGGTTATTGATCATGTCTGTAATTTTGATTCGACTATCTTAAAAAATCCTCGTAAAGGTATAACTGGAAGAACCAATTGCCCTGCTTTTGTCCGTTTTCATATAGCATCAAAAGGGTCGTATGCTATTGATAAGTTTGAGGATAGACACAACCATCCAATGGTTCAACTTGAAGACATGCACTTTATGAAGTCGTCTCGTAAAATGCAATTTACTCGGCGTGCATTAGTTCATGATTTATCAAATTATAACCTTGGACCTACTAAGTTCATGATTTATCAAATTATAACCTTGGACCTACTAAAGTTCATCATATATCATCTAGAATGGTTGGAGGTTCTTCCAAAGTTGGTGCATCCGTGGTTGATTTCAAAAACTTCAAAAGAGATATTTTGAAGTTCATTGATGATGTAGATGCCCAAATGCTAGTACAAAAGTTGTACAAAAAGCAGTGTGTTCCAGAATTCTCTTTTGAGTACGATTGTTCTGCCACTGGGGTGTTGTCATCGGTATTTTGGGCTGATGAGGTTGCTAAACAAAATTATAATGCTTTTGCTGACATTGTTTCATTTGACGCTACATTTAGGTGCAACAAGTAAGCCAAAACCTATAAAACCTTTTCTGTCTACGACATTACACTATACAATGTGCTAACATTTGCTTGGTCTTCACTTTTCATAGATATAACATGGTTTTTGTTCCTTTCACTAGAATTGACAACCATCGGAAGTGCGTCATGTTTGGTGCTGGTTTACTCTCAACGGAATCACAGCAATCTTATTCTTGGCTTTTAAGGTCTTTTTTGGCTGCTTTTGGTAAACCGCCCCTTATAGTTGTAACTGATCAAGATCCGTCCATGAAATTGGCCATAAAAGAGGTGTTCCCTAACACTAGACATCGCCTATGCATGTGGCATATTATGGACAAACTTTCAAGGGAGGTAACAACCTATAATTCATTACTATTTTGACTATCACTACTCTTGTATGGTTTGCATCCCTTATGCCTATCTTTATTTTGGTAGGTTGCTTACAGAATCTGTAAGGAGACAAACTTTAGAAAACGTCTCCACATATTGGTATGGGATGAACTAATAGATTCTAAGTCATTTCAACATAAGTGGAAGAGCTTGATTAAAGAGTTTAGATTGGAGTCTAACCGGTGGTTAACTAAATTATACAAGATAAAAAGATCATGGATTCCAGCATTTTTCCGAGATACGTATATGTCAGGGTTGATGCGCACCACTTCTCGATCGGAAAGTGAAAACCGTTTTATTCAACAATTATGAACAATAACCAGACGTTGCTTGAATTATATAATCATTTTGAGACTGCTATGGAGTTCCAGAGATCCAAACAACGTCTTAATGATTTAAATTCATTGAATAAGCATATTGAGTTGCAAACAAAGGTTTCATTCGAGAAGCAAGCTTCCGATATGTATACACTTACAATGTTTGCAAATGTTCAAAATGAAATTGAAGCTTCTGTTAACAATTGTATTAGTGTATCCTCTTCAGAACTAGATGGCATTACAATTTATGTTGTTAGAGATATCACACAATCTTCGACAATGTGTTGTGAAAACCAGGTTCGTCTCTATATTCTTGCTCTTCGTTACATTTATGAAAAATTTTGCATCTTATTTTTTTCGTTTTTTTTAATATCCATATAGTTTTGGAACCTTATTTCGTATGTTATCCAACCTTCTCCTTTGGACTTGTTATTTTAGGTCTACATGAAACCACCTTTATCAAATGCTCATGCAAGCTATTCCAAAGGAAGGGGTACTTATGTTCCCACTGCTTTTATGTTCTTCGGATGCACTGTTATAAAGAAATTCCTCCTAAATATATATTAAGAAGATGGTCAAAGGGAATTTTTTCAAAGTTGAACAACTCCATCTCTCCAACTAATGTTCCTGTTCTTCGGTCAACATTCAGGATGTTGTACGTGATATAACTACGACATTTGATCGACACCTAAATCTATTTGTGGGAAATGACGATGTTCTTAAAACGTTTCGTGAGGAGCATAAATCTTTTTTAACAGAATTTGAACTCCGTTTTAAAGACAAGTTGGTATCCCTGTCTAGTCGTCAAACCATAGATAAACTATTTGATACTCAAAAACCAGATGCAATAACTATCCATGTCCCTAAAGGCATCAGGAATAAAGGTTGCGGGTCGCGCAAAGAATGATTGGCAAAGCTGAAGAGGCAAAAATCAAATCTTCTAAACGCGAACGACTTTGTCGGTATTGTAATAAACATGCTCTACACGATTCTAGGAATTGTCCAGCTAAAAAGGGGGATAATGCTACCACTGATAATTAGTTTACTTCAATTAATTTTTTCTGTTTTCGTACTTTGGTTTTTATATTTCTACGAAACACTTGTTTAAGTGTAATCTCCTTATTCTTTACCAGGTTATTCTTTTACCATGTTCATTGTGTTCATTTGCAAAGAAAGTGTATTGTCTTTCATATCTTCGGAGTATTGAGTTTGTATCACTTGATTCATAAACCTTTTTAAGTTAATATTGGAGGTATGATTAATTTATAATAATCATATACCCAAACAATAATTATGCTTTTCATTTTGAAATCGACTCACATTTTACTGTTTATCCCTTCGTCCCATCTTGTAAACACTCCGTTAAAAGAAAATTTGCAAAAAAAAAAAATATGAATCCATACATTAGATAATGGACTATGTTTGATGCTAATGAAATATAGCTGACTTTTAAAATTTGTGAAAAAATGTAAAACATTAAATTTTGGTCTGGTAAAGAACCACTAAAACCGTTAATAAAATCGTCAATAATAATCAAATAGTACCATTTGTTGAAAATTTGGAAGTACATTATCTTTAATCGGGGTAACCATAGACAAACCCCAAATAATTTTTTCACAGCTTAATGTTAAAATTTAAATTAGAAGTACAATATCCCTTTAATCAACAACCGGTTTCATCTATTTTTAATGTTTAATGATATTTCTATTTTTTTTATCTTTAATGCTATTTTTATTCTTTACTGCTATTTCTAAGTTTTAAATATCAGTATGTATATGATTGGAAATTCATGTTAGACATTCAACAAAATTAATAGTTATCTAACCCAGACCATAATAAATACAACGCTTCATGTGTATTGTTTTTACCTGGGTTTATTTTATTACTTATGTATCTAACTACACACTACACAGAATAATGATTCGAAACTTAAATACATCATTCATTATTTTACTCTTCAGCATTTGTTACATGTATGTGTACTAAAACCTACAACAGATACCCAGCAATGTTATACATAATTTTTTGTTCCACACAATTAGTATCTTAATTATTTGTCCTCTAGTTGATATCCAATCTCCCATTTAGCCAACTTGAAATATCCAAAATGAATCCTTTCAGGAAAACTCAAACTTAAAAAGAATCCAAAATAAATAAAACTCAAACTTAAAAAGAATCCAAAATAAATTAAACGACAAATTCTAAGCAAATAAAATCCATATCCACCCTATCTAAAATGACGAAGTGTAATATCTCCCTAACCTATCTTACTTTGAGGTCATCTGTTCTGCATGCCTATTTATTGCATCCTCCTTTAACTTCTCTTTGGTTGCAAGATCTAACCGCATATACGCC
Source organism: Centrapalus pauciflorus (assembly GCA_020465985.1). Lineage (NCBI taxonomy): Eukaryota > Viridiplantae > Streptophyta > Magnoliopsida > Asterales > Asteraceae > Centrapalus > Centrapalus pauciflorus. The sequence continues at coordinate 8,937 of JAANYP010001560.1, read as the reverse complement.
ATTGTTTCTTCGCTTATCTTATTCTTCATTAGATTATCATCACTCATTAATATCTTGCACACATACTTGCGCCGTAGATCGATCAATTGTTGTTTTTGCTCTTTTCCCTCTACCTTTAAACCAGCATCCCAATGTTGAACATTTTCCCCCTTAAATGTTTCCAAATGTCGCATTGCGAAGATTCCACTGTCAATCGTGTTTGCTTCGGTCCTCCATTTCATTTCTAATCGTACGAGATCCTTTCCTTCAATGCGACTAACACCGGGATGATGAACTTCCTTTAAATACTGTACGAAACATTCAGCCTGTGATTTAAAGAATGTCATTACACATATAGGTATCTACATAATGTATTCAGGCTACTATTATAACATTGACTTACTTACAAACAAGTTAGGTAGGTTGCCATACTTTAATACAGAACACTCGGGGGATATATCATCGGGGGATATACCACATATAGGTAAACCTTACTTCCTTTGAGGTCAAACGTAATTATGTAGTAATACGATTCTAAATTTATGGTAAAGAACACATGTTCAACATATTATATAGTTACTAGTATTAACTTAACAATAAAATTGAAAAGGAAAAATATTTTTATAATATAAACATTATGTTCTTAATAAATGAATTAATTTACCAATTGCTCATCTTTTAAAGTGAACGGCTTCTCATAGAATTCAAGATCCAATTCGAGCCGATCCTTGAATTCTGAATATAACAACTCTGCACTGATTTCTTCCCCCATCATCTTCTTAGTCTGGACAATTTAAAACATTCTATCACTTGTGCTTTTTTACATAAAATATTTGTACTTGTTAATTGATCTCTTACAAATACATATTGAGTGAAAAAAATCCTGCTTATTGAGGAGCTGCTTCTATATTTTTCCTCTGCTGTTAGCATAGTGATCCAAGTGTCCACCACTACTGGATCGACTATGATCTCTGGCCTTAGAGATTCCATACATCTACGATTGCACTGGTTTCCTGTGGCTGTTTGATAGACAATGTCCCTGCACACAACGTTAGAATTGTTAATCTAATAGAAATATTTTTTTCTACACTACCAAAATGCGTATAAAAAACTGAGATTATAATAATACCGATTATCTCGAGTCATGGCAAATATGTATTCCGATACTCTTCTTTCGTTTGTGGTTAGCTTTTCTGACAATGATACAATACATTTCACATATGGAGATCTCATTGTATCAGACAACTTTGGTACTCGTGTCGGTCTAGGAGGCTTCCTATGAGATGTTGACACTTTCTCTTGCATTACTTTCACCCATGGGGTATTGTGTGCTTCTCTCACAATTCTTCTCATGTTGTCCTCCTTAGGTTCTTTTCCTCTTTCTTGTATTTGTTCATCACTTTCTTGTGATAAATGGAGGTCAAATGACAGCATGTCATCCGGGGTGTCGAAATTAATTGACCTTATCGGCATTGGAGACTTAAATTCAGGTTGTGCTTTATCTTCTGACTTTGTCTTCTCAACCCTTTCAAGTTCTTCTATGATCTCATCATCCGTAAACCATTCACTAGATGTTACTTCAACAGTTGCCTTTTTGGGGGTCCTATGCACATGGATACCCTTGCTTCTTTGATATGCATTAAATAATTCCTCCACCACCCTTAATTTTATTGCTGCTATATCTTCATCTCCTGGGAATTGTTCTACCGCTTCATGTATTTCCTTTTCTAAATCCGAGAAGATCTCCCATAATAGCTCTTCGCTATTTTCTATTCTAGTCCGTTTCAGCTGCAATTTCATCGTCAGCATATAAAACATTTACCACCTTTTACCATGAAAATAAACGTTGTACTCAAAATTTAAATAAGATGTGAATGTTTGCTTTACCTCTTTCTTTGACACCATCACAAAATGCTCAAACTCTTCTTCACTGTCACTATCTGATTCGTCAATATTCCAAAAATCTGTAACTAGTCTACTGCTAGATTCACCAATCTCCATTCTCCCTATTAATATCAAGGGAAAATGACATCAAATAGCTCTGAACTTTCGACTTTGTACACATTTATGTAGTGAACTTTTTTTTGTGCACATTTGGTAGTCAAATTTTCAAAATTGTTCCAATTTGGTAGTTGGCGGACCTTTTAACCGGTTGCTTCCGGTTTCGATGCCTACATGGACAATTTTTTGATGACGTAGCTACACTTTTTTATATTATACCCGGTTTTATCTACGTGGAAACCCGTTTTTTCAAATCACCCGGGATTATAACGCCGTATGAAATTAAGAATTCACCCGGGTTTATAACGTCGTTTTTTTAAAAACCCGGTTATAAACCCGGGTGATTTTAAAAAACGGGTTGCCACGTAGAAAAACCGGGTATAATATAAAAACGGGTAGCCACGTCATTAAAAAATTGTCCACGTAGGCATCGAAACCGGAAGCAACCGGTTAAAAGGTACGCCAACTACCAAATTGGAACAATTTTGAAACTTTGACTACCAAATGTGCACAAAAAAAAGTTCACTACATAAATGTGTACAAAGTCGAAAGTTCAGAACTATTTGATGTCATTTTCCCTAATATCAATTAGTAGTCTTTTTTTAAAATCACATATGAATCATATATTTTTATGTTAATATATTGTTTTTTGTTTAAAGTATTTTACCTTGTTGGGTCAAATTTAACTTCAAACATTTTGCTTTTAAAAAAAGACTACTAATTGATATCAATAGGGAGAATGGAGATTGGTGAATCTAGCAGTAGACCAATTACAGATTTTTGGAATATTGACGAATCAGATAGTGACAGTGAAGAAGAGTTTGAGCATTCTGTGATGGTGTCAAAGAAAGAGGTAAAGCAAACACTCACGTCCTATTTAAATTTTGAGTACAAAGTTTATTTTCATGGTAAAAGGTGGTAAATGTTTTATATGCTGATGATGAAATTGCAGCTGAAACGGACTAGAATAGAAAATAGCGAAGAGCTATTATGGGAGATCTTCTCGGATTTAGAAAAGGAAATACATGAAGCGGTAGAACAATTCCCGGGAGATGAAGATATAGCAGCAATAAAATTAAGGGTGGAGGAGAAAATTATTTAATGCATATCAAAGAAGCAAGGGTATCCATGTGCATAGGACCCCCAAAAAGGCAACTGTTGAAGTAACATCTAGTGAATGGTTAACGGATGATGAGATCATAGAAGAACTTGAAAGGGTTGAGAAGACAAAGTCAGAAGATAAAGCACAATCTGTAGAAGGAATATCAGGAGGAACTGTTAATCAACGTTTTATTCCTTCAATGAAAAATGTTGGCAATGATAGAAACCTAGATTGGTGTGACTACATCATCGAATCTTTAATAAAGAGCAAGGAATCGTGGAATCCAGAGTCACGGAGCACATACTATCTCGGACCAATTATGTTTCTAACGGTAATTATTAATGTTGTAAGCTTTAAACTTTCCAAAACATTTAGTTGATTTGAAAGGACTTGATGTTTCAGGTGTTTTGCTTTTACCAATTTCGTCTGCTTTGCGCTTGCTTCCAGATGGGTGAATTCTTTGAACCGTTGTTGACAACAGTTGAACATCCAATGCATCACCATCATTCTCTTGAAAGTCAATAGTTTGGTGTGCTTCTCTTAATTTAAGCAATCCGAACCCTCCCAAACTAAGTTCTTCTGCTTCTCTAGATTTTAGAAGTCCATCGGTCCATCCTCTAAAAACCGGTCTTGTTGGATTTCCTGTATTATGCTTTGACATGGTTGCATTGACATAAAACACCTGAAACATCAAGTCCTTTCAGATCAACTAAATGTTTTGGAAAGTTTAAAGTTTACAACATTAATAATTACCATTAGAAACATAATTGGTCCGAGATAGTATGTGCTACGTGACTCTGGAATCCACGATTCCTTGCTCTTTATTAAAGATTCGATGATGTAGTCACACCAATCTAGGTTTCTAACATTGCCAACATTTTTCATCGAAGGAATAAAACGTTGATTAACAGTTCCTCTGATATTCCTTCTATCATCGATGTAACAAATACCACGAGAAAATTAAGACAAAATAAATCCCCTGCACCTTTTTCATTCTCGATCATGTCAGTCACAGGAGATAAGTTAATTTTCATTTTGTTACCATACAATTGCCTCCATTCTTTTGTAAGTTGGTCACTTCCATCGCTTCTATCTAACTTACGAATCTTACTTCCTCCTATGGGGATTCCCAATACTTTATGCACGTCTTCTGGAGTTATTTTTATCGATTTAGTTGGTAGGTCCAATGAGCATGTCGCGGTATTGAATTTTTCAACTAACCAAAAGCATAATGCATGAGGGATTTTTGATATTCTAAAATTTAGAATCTCACCAAATCCCATATCTGTTACTACCTTTTTCTGCACCTCATTCATTACCTTAAGCATAATAACCATCCGTCTAGTACAAATTCTAGTTCTTAACGCCCTAATCTTGGTTTCCTCTGCAACATCTTCACCATGATCGTCTACAACTATATCATAGTCATCTTCCAAACTTACAACTTGTTTTCCTGCGTTTGTTTAAAAACATGCAACATTCTTAATAATAATTTGTTATTTTTTTAAATAAACTTTTGATATTTCTTACTCAAAGTAAATAATAGTTCTTACATTTGGATTTTTTTAAAAAAGTCACCCTATTAATATCTCACTAACCGCATTTCCCACCAACATATTATTTTAAAAACCTTTGTTTACTTAAAACAAAAACTTTTATACATCAATCACGTTGTGAAATAATTAATTATATCAATGCTATTTTTGCCCTTTAAACGCTATACATAAGCCAACACATGCAACATATGTTCTTATCCCATCTTCCCTACACCGATCAAATAGTCAAAAATCAATTTAAACAAGTCCACAGAGTCTAATCTTTCATTATTTTGACGGTGGATTTATATAAAATTTTGAGTGATTGTTTCATCACTTTTACGTTTATCTTCGGCCTTACTTCGTGGTACTAATTTCTAATTGTGGTGGATGCAATTACCTATTTTCTGCTTATTCCTAGTTGTGGTTCTTGTGCATTCGTTATTCATGTTACGGTTTGACTATAAGTTATGTCCTATGTAAATATTCACATTCACATCCATATAATGATACTTTATTTCGAGATAAATTCCCAATATAGTTCCCGCAGAATATGCATTAACTCACTAACTTCTATGGTACTTAATTGTAACTAATATCGGATTCTCTCTAGCTAGAACAGATTCTATGCAGCAAGGATGCTGGGTGCAAAATATAATGCTTCTTAACTCAAACTTACTGAATAATGTCACCCAAATATCTTTGCATGATCATACATACTAAAACCCTGCATTCTCATATTTATTAAATTTCTGTCATGCTGTTGGTATTCCATGGGATGCAACTCCTAGAACATATTACATTACTTGGGATTGAACACATTACCTCACTTATTACGCAACATATTAACATTTCACTTTTATTAAAATTTACAACCTTTTCTCAGTGAATATATCCGGTATATGCCTCAATTCAATAAATAATAGAGTTCTCAAGTTTACCAAATAACAGAATTTATGCATCAACAACAGATCCTATGAAGCACGAAATTCATGTTGCAAAATATAATGCTTGTTAACTTAAACTTATTGAATAGTGCGACTAATCTATATTTGCATCATGTTGTTCAATTCTATTGAATAAAAGCAGATAACAACAAGATACTAATTCTAAGCTATTCATGAGCAGAACAGATACAAATAGTGCCTACTTTGACTACAAAGCAAAATCAGACTAACCAACCATACAAACAGTCACTGCATAGGCTGCAACACCTGGTGAGTTTTCATACTTCACAACAAATACAAATAGTGCCTACTTTGACTACAAAGCAAAATCAGACTAATCAATCATACAAACAATCGCTGCACAGGCTGCCATTACTAGTTGGATTTCATACTTCCCAAAAGCAAAGTAAAGCAGATGGATTGCCTACCCTGTGCAACTGCAACCGCTGCACAGGCTGCACTTACTAGTTGTATTTCATCCTACCCGATAGCAAAATACAACAGATGGATTGCCTACCCTGTGCAACTGCAACCGCTGCGCATAGCCATGGTAATATATTAAATAACAGCAGATATGAACAAGATGATAATTCTCAGATATTCATGAGCGAAACAAATACAAATACTTCCTACGGTGACTACAAAGCAAAATCAGACCACCCAAAAATAAAAACAATAGCTGCACAGGCTGCAATGACTGATGAGTTTTCATACTTCCCAACAAATGAAAATAGTGCCTGCTTTTACTACAAAGCAGAATCAGACTAATCAGGCATATAACGATCGCTGCACAGGCTGCAACCGCTGCAAATGCAGCAACTGCTGCTTAAATTCTGATGCATCCAATAGCAACCGCAGTCGCTGCACCGGCTGCAACGGACAAATGCTAACCAGACCCAACTGCATCTGCAGCCGCTGTGGTACACCACTGCTAAAAAAACGGTAGACGACACTAACCTGGAATGGCGACCATGGGTGAATCCTCGATGACCACTATCTCCTTGCCTTTGGGTTTACGTTTATCTCCTGAATCGTCTTCCACGGTCATCGGATATTCAACATTACTACCCTGCAATACCTTTTCCATATCCACGCTTGATTCCATAAATATCTGTTTCTCCGGGCGATTTTATGAACCCTAGCCGTGTTACTATTCTGAATTTCATTCCATCCTCTTTTCCGATTAATATAGAGTAAGAATTGGAGACGCTTGTTGCAGATAACGTCAAATTCCCATCGTAACTCATCTCCCCTGCAATTCGGATGGTAGTTGCCGGTTTGCCCCTTACCAGATTCCCCCTTATGAAGCAGATAAACCGCTGATTGCATTTTTAATAATTTTATGACCATAATGCCCCTTGAAGCTTTAATTATTAAAATCCACGTAAGTTAATTTCACATGCTGATGTGTTTGATTCTAAGTGGTTCACATTGTTTTCAACTTTAATATTGTGCACAAGGGAACCTACCCCTATATATATATATATATATATATATATATATATATATATATATATATATATATATATATATATATATATATATATATATATATATATATATAAGAGTTTAATGGAAAACCACAATGCACCTGAAAACTTGTGAAAACCGCACTGCACCACCACAAATGCATCAAATTCCCCGCGTGATGGCTCAAAATCCCGAGTAATGCATCAAATTTCCCGCGTGATGCCATTCCACATTATTACGATCATGCCACTGCGTTTTTCATGAAAGTTCACCAAATCGGACGTATGCGTTGTTTCCACAAGTTTTCAGGTGGCATAGTTTCCATTGAAACCCCACCCCTTATATATATATATATATATATATATATATATATATATATATATATATATATATATATATATATATATATATATATTCGAATGACATCAGAAAGTTTATATTTATGTGTGTTGTGTGTGCAAAAAGGGAGCCCAAGACATAGTCTTCGGGGTTGGGGTTATAAAGGTGATGTAGTGTGTGTGTGTCCTTTGAGGCCTGGTTAGTGGTGTGTGTGTGTGTTTTAAACTAAAATAACAACTATAGATATGTGAGTGCATAGTATGCATATGTGTGTAGTTAAGTATTGTATCTAGATTTATGTTTGATGCGTGGACTTTGTCAACTGTGGTTTGTATAAATTGGGGCTATCTCGTACAGTATAATTTTTGATTTTCCAAGATATTATTTATTCATCATCATTATCATTTTTTGGTACAGGTTGCTTCTGAAGCTCTAGCTCAAATGGCCTTGGTAAATGACTTCCATAGATGTCATCTACAAGATCATTTTGAAACTGAGCGTTGGGATCTATGTATATAATCAACTTATTTCTTGATACACTGTCAATGTAAACGTTTTACGTTGTCTTGTATGTTTGATCGAATGCTTAATTTTTTTATTCTTATGCATTATCTAATTAAGATTTAAGACGATATTATTTTTGTCAGCACGGAGATGTGTGGTTGATGCAGACGGACCGTGTCCACCTCTCTTATGAGGATCATGCTTGGGAGTTGGGATTGTAGTACTTCAATTATTAACTTATGAAGTTATGTATCTTTTTGTTTGTTTGAATGTTGTATTATTTTAAAAAAATATCAACATATTTGGATGTTTTTGGATTGATCAACATTTTTGGAGTTTATAAAATTTATTTTGGAATGATCAACATATTAAAAAAACAAGAAAATCAGGATAAAAATAATTGATAAAGATAAAACTGTTAAATAAAGTTTATTTCTACTGTTTGTAACAACCAAACAATAGAATTAATTTTCTGTTATAAATCAATTCTCATTCTCTAGACTAGTAGACTACCACCTTTGAAGGTGTGTTGAAGAGTTCTTAAGGTTAACTTTAGGTTTCTTTGGGTATTATTTTTGAAGGATTCTTGAGTTACGATTCTTGGAGGTATGATTTAGAGCTCTATTTTCGATTCATATAGTTCATTGATTCTGTGGATCAATAAGAAGTGAAAGAGAGGAAGACTCACCGTAGAAGAAGATGTATTCGTCGAAGATGTATGTGGCCGTCGGAGAAGGAAGATGTCGCTGCCGGAGAAGGAGATGTCGTCGCCGGAGAAGGAAGTAGAGGTGCACATTACCCGGATTCAATCCGGTCTGGTTTTTTTCTTAAAAAAACCGGTTTTTATAAAAACCGGATTGGTTCTCAATTGGTTTTCGACCCAAACATTTAAATCTTATGTAACCGGTTCTGGATAAAAAAAAATTGGATTTTTCTAAAACCGGTTTTAAAAGAAAACCTATTTTTTAATTTTTTTTTCCCAGATTTTTTTTTTGCTTTTTTTCTTTTGGGCTTGCTTTCTTTTATTTTTTGGGCTCCGTTTTTTTTGGGCTAGGTTTCT